>JBBJLS010000023.1:12226329-12236344 GCA_037577275.1 Bryconaethiops microstoma
CACACATGTCTGAGTCTCCAGTGTCTCTGTGTTGGACGTGTTCTACACTGTTTGTGCAGGAGTCTGTATTTTAGTGCTCTATGTAGGGAGCAGGGAGCCGATTGGGACGCAGCCCTGCTGTTACTCGTGTCCTCATCTGTGTGTCTCCTTATGCTGCATCAATCAGAGGTTTTATTTCAGCGTTTACATGATTATTCAGGCTTTTTCTGATATCAGATCCAGTGAGTTTGGCTTGATTTGGGCCGATACTGATACCGAGCGTCAGATCGGCACACAGTGTTACACCTGAGACCAAAGTAAACAATGAGAGCCTTAGAATGTGAAAACCAATAATGTACTATAGATACATGATTAAAATAGAGGTGCTTTTATAGTGCTCATATATTTTTGTTCTACTTCATGGTCAAAATGACATTTTCCTGCCATTTCTCTTCTCAAACAGTCTGGTGCAGATTTTGCTCACAATAGTCTTGTTGTTTTGTTAGGAATAAATGATCATATTTAGAGATTATTAAAGTCTGACTTGTTTCTCCTAAACCCCCCCTTTAGGAGAAATAAGGAGCAAAAGAAAAAAAAAAACTTAAGACAGAAGTTCTTCTGCTGTTCTCATCAGTTCTCAGTTTCTTCTATTTAACACCTTATGGGTCTAAACTGTCTGGAGTCGTGACTTGAATTTAATAACTGAGACAAATTTCAGACTCATTTATACGAAAAAACAAGTTTTCTTCTGGATCTTCTGGTTGATGTGTAGATCTTATAGCTGAATAAAGATCTGATCTGAAGATCTTAAACTGGGATCGGGCTGAGATCAGAGGAAGCTCTTTCTCAGGAGCTGAATTTAAGAAGTGGGAGAAAATGGTCTGAATCTCATATTGATGCTAAACTGAGTTCAGCTCTGATTAGGAGAGACAGGCTGGACAGAGAAGAGACGATATTCTGAAG
This sequence comes from Bryconaethiops microstoma, assembly GCA_037577275.1. Lineage (NCBI taxonomy): Eukaryota > Metazoa > Chordata > Actinopteri > Characiformes > Alestidae > Bryconaethiops > Bryconaethiops microstoma. Next base: position 12,227,272 of record JBBJLS010000023.1, read on the forward strand.
TTGCCTTTCGTCTGGGTGATGCTGCTCAAAAAAACCAAGCTGAATGAGAGAGTGGAGTTGGGGTCCCGCGAGTTCTCCAGCATGCACCCTGAGCCTGAGGGTGAAATAACTGAGGTATGATGAATAAATACTGTACATGCAGGAGCAAGTGCAGCTCAACACGAACTCGAAATGCTGCAAGGACCGCAGCTCCTCCCCGAAAACTGACAAATTGGGTTCACCCGACTGCAATAAACACCAGAGAAGCCATCCAGCTGCTGAAATATCACCATTTTCATGAAATTTGATAGACAGAAAGGTGGGCCGCCATCAATTGAAGCCCACTTCCTGCAGGCAAAATGGACACTGAGACCCACAGCAACATCTATAGACTGAAATATAAGCCTCTCTGAACTACAGAGAGATCAAATCAACTGTGTACAGGTCTCAGATCTTTCCTACACACACACGTGTGTGTGTGTGTGTGTGTGTGTGTGTGTGTGTATGTATATATATATATATATCTATATCTATATATCTATATTTCTATATATATACACACACACATACATACACACAGTAAACCCCGCTTTTCGCAGGGGTTACGTTCCAGGAACACCCACTACACTGAAAAACCGCCATGTTGTAATGTGGTAAAAAAAAAGCGCCTATTTTTAAAATGTAAACCCTAAATATGCCCCCAAAACACTTTCATGTCATTGTAAACTCATTACCCTTAAAGAAAATGTAAAGGTAAACCCGTATCCGTAGTTTTTTGCTTTAATGGTTCCGATGCCCATGAGGACGACGGGGCGTGGTGGACGAGGCCCGGACGTCACAAAAGCTAAAAAAACGCGGAGGATATCAGCCGTTTCCGCGTTAGTGTGTTTCAGTCAACAATTATTTGTTCGGTTCTCAGAAAAAATCTGCGAGAGACTAAAGTCGCGACTGCTGAACCGCGTATAAAGTTCGGGTTACTATGTATATATTCTGTATATATACACACACACAGCCCTGCAAAAAAAATGAGACCCCTGCAAAAATGTTCAGTTTCTTGTGAACAGTTTTGCCTCAGTTTTTAAGAACTGACAATATTTTTCTAATTTCCAAAACTTGAATAATTCAAAGAAAACAATGAAATGCAAAGACTGAGGGAGACAGCAATAGGTAACTGTTCAAAATTGCAAGTAGCAGCCACAGGATTAGATGAAATGTATTAAATATAAATAAATACAGTGTTTTTACAGTAGCAGTTGGGGAGTAAGTTTTCTTTGTTATTTGCAGAAATGCTGCTGTCTACAAAGTTTTGGACATACTATATTTTGCAAATCCCATGTTGTTGTTGTAGTTGTTGTTTTTATTTGATTGTTTTTGAAAAGTATAAACTCAGTAGAAGTATAGGGTTGATTAAACTACAAGCTTTAAGGTTGCCGCTGAAATGCTTTGACATCTGATTTAATGACTTGTGAAAGATAGTGTTAATAATTACTGCATGTGGGGAACTGGGTGGAACTGATAGGAACTGCCCTACAGGAGGACATGCTCAGATCACACACACGACACTACAGTTGCACTTCACAGGATCTTATAGCTGTATGCAGGAGTTTGAACTCCCCATTGAAACCGCCTGGTCTGTAATTCAAGAGATTCAAGAGATTCAAAGCGTTTATTGTCATATGTACAGAAAAAAAAAGTGGCATTTTCTCTGTGCAATGAAATTCTTTCTTTGCTGTCCACACACAAATGCCAAGATAGGTAAAGAGTTAATAACTAAAAAAAATAAATAAATAAGAATATAAGGAAAATTTAAAAAAATAAATAAAGAAATATATATATATAAATATATGTATATATTTGAATAAAATGTTAAAAAACAATCCACTGCCTTTTGTGCATTTAACCATGCTCAGACTTCAAATACAAGTAGAACATGGAGATAATGAGCCACAGTCAACTTGTGTGTATAATCTAATAGCAGCTGTGGTGTTGCCTTTTTTCACAGAGTGCTTCTAAAACAGAGGAAAGGAGAGGTGGAGGACATTTTTAATCCCTCTATCTGCAAGCATATTATTCAGTCATTTATCTTAAGGCTTACAGGGAAGGGGTGTTGTCAGACATAACAAAATACAACATGACATAATACATTTATGTTCAGTAGTAGCTACAATTCCAATAACACAACAGTAGTCGCAATTATTGCCAGGCAGTGTGTCTTGCTAACAGCAGGTTGTGGGTGCCAAGCAACATAATAAGATTTATACACAAAACAACATTGATTTAGTGCATTAATATCAGTGAATCAGAGAAATCAGTGAATACAGTGGTCATATGTTGTGTATGAACATTGATGGTCATGATTTTCACCACTTTTTTAATCTTTCCTCTCATGTTTTACTATTGCATGAACACTGTGAACTAATTATGAAAGGGTTGGTCAAACATTTGTGATTTTTGTGATTCTTTTTAGAAATTTTGTGGTTTGATGTGAAATGGTTCATTGTAGAGATACATACCCTTTCTTTACAGCAGTGGCTGTAGCTAAATCCAGGGACTATTTTACCTTACAATGCCCTTTATGCACCTGAAGTGAACACATTTAAAAATATGTTTCAGGCCAAAAGGTAATCTCAAACCTGTTGTAAAACAATGTCTTAGACATTATGAAGAATATCTGTAACCATTTTGTGTAATAACTTTGGCAATACTCTCTAAAACAGTGCATATAACATCAAACCATACTGGTGACTTTATTTTCACCTTTATGGCTGAATATGCTGAAATTTTGAATTCACCTGTAAATTATATGAAAAGTTTTGTAGTTCTGTAGAAAGGAATTGAATGGCCACATATGTTTAAAGGGTTAACTCTGGCCAGACTTTTTCAGTGAGTAAATAAGACTGGCTAACAACCTCTGTCTGTATGTCTCTTTCACTTACACTCACTGAAAGCCAGGCTCAGCTCGGTCACAGGCCCAAGGTTGAGGGGGCCTGCGCTGATTGGGGAAGACGTTTCTTTTGGTCCAGAGCCTTTATTCACAGGCTGGGCCAGCGGTGGGAAATGTGTGGAGAGAAGAACATTCCCCAGCCTCATCTGAATCCATTGGGATTGCTTGCCGTACAAGGACATGGGGTGGATTTTCCCGGATGCAGTAAACAGTATTGGACAGGCACAGAATTGAAGAACTCTCTGCATTTCCATGCTCAGTCAAATCAGGACAGGAGACATTCACACCATTCGCTCACTCACTATTTTTTGCTCTTGTTCTCTGTTGCTCTCTCCCTCGCTCCCTGAAGATGAAGGATGAATCCCTGTGCATCTGAGAAAGAAATCCTGCTGAAGGTTCTCACACTCAGCCCACCTAAAGTAGCTCTCTATAACATGATCAATATTTGACCTTCCACTGTATTATCATTCCTCTTCTTTTCCTTTATTCCCCCGTTGGAGCCTGAAATTACATTCTCTGCTAAAGGCCACCATGCACAGCAGCTCTTCAATATGGTCCTGCCAAACTGTGCAAGGAAAGCATCGAATGGGGCTTAAAAGGAGAGAAAAAAGCAGCCTAAGAGCAGAGAGACAAATGAGAGAGATACAGATACAGCAGCTGGCATAATAAAAATACAGGCTGATGCAACACAGTGTGTTCTGACACACTAAAAAGTGCATGACCACAATGAGTAAGTAGTTTTAGACATTTAGAACGGGTAAAAAAGTAGATATTGCTGTATTGCTACATTATTAATAAGATTTGAAACACTAGATTTAAATATATAAAAAACAGCCATTATCCAACATACTGTTTTTTTTAATCTTATTTCATTTTTATTTTTGATAAAAGCATATTGGCTTTGATACTTATGTTTGAAACTAGTGCCTGTCGTGATTTTAAAAAACACTAGGATATTTTCAAAGCTCAAATTAGGAAAGTTTTTATTTTACTTTTGTTGCATAATATTGCCATTTTCATTATAGGTCTTATGATAATTAACGCTTTAATTAAGCACTAAGGTTGTCCTCATATAAAACCTGAAACCTACACCTCATTAAACCTATTGGATGCTTTTTCACAAGCTGAGAAGTATAGGCATTTTCTGAAAATTAAACAAGCAATGCCATAGGAAAAACACTGTATAAGAATTAATGGAACTTTCATTGAAGCTACCATTAACAGCCAAGACTCCAAAAGAGCTTTTTCATAAGGCTGAAGACTGGGTGGGGGTGACCATACTGCAGCATGATTCCTTTGGCTGAAGGTGCTGAATGGTTCTTTACAACAGTAAAACATGGTTTCCTTGTAAAAATGGTTACCTAGATTTTTTGAGATCTGAGCCTTCACTAAGTTTGAATACAGCAAGGTAGCCTAACCATTATGGTCTCAGTCAGGTGCAACTGTATATCAGGGCATCTAAAGGAGTCACTGTAAAACATTCAAGGCAAAATGTAGGTTAATATTTATTACAAACATTAAATAAAAAATATTAAATGTCTTTTGTATGCTTCTAGTCTTTGTTTATTCTAAAAAAGGCAAAGTTATACTATAAATGATCTCAGTTTTTCATTGGTATATTAAAAACAAACAAACAAATAATAAAACAATTCTAAAGCTTCTGGTGTAAATTAGCATTCAAGAGAAAATGAACAGGATTCAAATTTACAGAAATTTAGTGAAATTGTTTTGGAAATTTGTCAGTTTACCGACCCACAACATATAGTCCATGCCTAAAATACAAACAAACTCTCCATGTGACCTTTTATACTGGACAAGCACTGCAACCATGTTTTGCTTTACTTTACTTATTTTGCCATGTGACACTACAGACACAGCCAAAACTGAATGGATTTAGAGGGGCATGGCTGCATAATGGGACATTGTAGTATTAAATTACCCCCTCACATTGGACCTGGACTTGCCACACACATATCCACTTCATTTATTCAGTTTATACACAAGTGGTTGGAGAAACTTTGTTCTTAACTGTTTCCTGTTGTTTTTTGGTATCCTGCTAGGATACATTGCACCACCTGCAAAGCAAACATAATATCAGCACTCACAAACACACTGTGAGAAACATACACACATACAGACACACAAGCACACACACACATCTGTGAAGGCCTTGGATGACAATGTAGAATGAACTCTTTTGTAAAAGTTCCGACAGTGAGTGCAACTTCAGATGACACATTAGATTCACACAGCTGGAACCATGTCCTGAAATCCCAATGCTAAGATCTACTTCTGTGCTGCTTTTAGTCAGTACAACACATTGGAGCCACTTTATTGCTTGTATTAATCTTGCAAATTAATTTTGTGTTGGCAGTGAAGAACTCGTAGCAATTTTCTTTTGATTAAAAGCTGCAGTGTTTTTGAATATATGACTTTAATCTTTAGAAGAAATAAATTCAATTTACCAGAAAGAATGGATGATACACAAATCCCCCAAAAACAAAATAAAGTAGCCTTAAAACATACAATGATTACAGAAAAGTAATGTAAAATCAACCAAACAAAGTAAACATGATGGAATCCAATGATATGGCAGTGTTTTGTTTGTGTGTGAAATATGTGTATGCATGTGTTTAAAGGCAAAATCTATAAATCTTAAGGCATTTATTTCATGATGAATTTCATTCTGATTTAATAATAATCAAAGGACACAATAAAAATGGAAATGAATCAAATAGGTAGATAGAAAACACAGTAGCTTTCATTTTGAGTATGACACTGATCAATCATGAGAGTAAATTAATACAGTTAATCTACAGTTCATTCTGTGTTTAAAGGACTGTTCTGTTTTTCTTTTTTACCTTTCACAGTTCGCTCTTTAAACATAAATACTGATCTAGAAATGTTCTGCTCTGAGTTATTAACTTCAAATCATTAACTGCAAATAGGACCAAAAATATGACCGATAAATTAAAATGAAAACTGAAAATATGCGTTTTATTTATCTTAGAACTATATTACATTGAAAAGAATACAGCAGCACATTATTTGTTTACCTCATTATTTTCTTTAAAATAAACAGTTAAAATTTTGACTTCTTGCAACATAATTAGAAGTTTATGCTATAAAGCGTTTACCACTTTGTAATGCTGCCATTCCTTTTCAGAATCAGAATCAGAATCAGAAAACTTTATTCATCCCGAAGGAAATTGTTTGAGCCCCTTAGACCATACATATACACAAACATCACATTGGGGGGATAGACAGGTCAGTCGGGACGTAGCCGAAAAAATAAGGAAGTGTAGAGTACATGAGGAGAGAGGAGGAGAGAAAAAAACAGCCCCTCCCAGACTGTCCCACAAGTAGGGCAGTGTGAGAGCAGAAAAAAAACACCTCAGCAACAAGCACATAAACACATGATTATTAAGACATAACTCACAACAGATGTTTTCCAAACATTTACAAGATATTTATATCTCAATGTACCTGCCTATTATGCAACAGTATGAGGCTTTTGTTGAAGCACTTTGCATTTCATGCATTTTCTACTGGGGGAGGTTGGGACTGCAGCCAGGCCAGTCCAGCACACATTTCGTTTTTGTTCCACAGACATGCCTTTGTGATAGATGTAGAATGTGGTTCAACATTGTCATTGTCAAAATGTGCATGGGCACCCCTGGAAAAAATGTGCCCATGATAACATATGTCACCCCAAAATTTCTGTGAAGTTTTCTGCATTAATGTTGCCATCACATAACACAATCCCATGTCATGATAGACCCTAGCTTTCGGACTTGTTGCTGGTAACAATATGGATGGTCCTTTTCTTCTTTGGTCTGGAGCACATGGTGTTTATTGCTGATTAGTCTGAATACAATATACAATTCGACTGTGTCTGTGTGATGGTCCAAATGCCTCAGAGTCCAAAGATGTCATTTATGCCTCTTGACACAGTTAACATAAGGTTTATTTTTGGCACAGTAAACTTTTAATTGGCATGTGAATCTAACTCCATATTGTAGTGCTGGATAAAGGTTTGCCAAAGTACTCCCAAGTCTATGTGGTTTTATCACTTATAGATGAATGCTGGTTCTTAATGCAGTAAAGGGGAACTAAACTAAACAAGTTCACATGGCAATGCCAGACAAGGGGGAAAATGACAGACAGACATGTTACAGCTACACATATTATCCAGCTTCACTCCTGCAAGATTTGTGAGATTTAGTGTACAGATTGCACTCCAAGTATAATCAAATGTTAGTGATGTGGTAATCCCTCAAGGTTGATTATGATGGTCTCTGTGCTTATGAGTCCAAGCTTGGCTTTGCCAGTTATCTGCATTTGGGATAGGTATTTCCAGATGGAAGCTGGTTGATATTAGTTGATGATAATGAAAGTTTGCCAGTATTTTCTGTCCTGATTTTGCTGTTGTTGATGTTTGTTACATTTCTTTATGTTGACATTAAAGACAGTTTTAATCACTTCTGTTGTCTGCCTCTTTAACATTTTCATACTTAAAGCTGAGACTACAACATTTGCTTCTGACATTGGTTTTGTTTTTTTCCCAGCACTGATAAAGATAGCATTGATTGAACTTTTCAAGAGTTTGGTATGTTGTCTAGGTTTCTGATGAGAGCCTTCTTGAAGGCTGCAGTCAGCATCTATTGAAGATGTTTTTCTGAGAGATGTTTTTTCTGAGAGTAACATCTGCATGTTGAACATTTTTGAAATAACAAACAGATGTATTTTTTTTCATCTTGAGACAGGCAAGATTGAAAGGTCTGCCCCCTGTTGTGTAGATAATTTTGATTCCTGGTAGTAGGTCATCCTTGATGATGTTCATGGTTTTCACTATAAAGGTAGTAAATATTTTGTGCCCAGTCACAAACCTGATCTGAGTTAAAATAGCTCGAAGTTTCTGTTGCTGACCATGACTGCAAAAAGCATGTCATCATGAAGGAGTCTTAGGATTCAAATGTATATTTCAGGATATCTAGCAGTGCACAGGAAATCCATAGGAGTCAAAAGCTTTGGTGAGGTCAGTGAATACCATGTACAAAGTTGTTTTGCCATTTTTCTTATTGTTGCTACATTGTGAAGATCATGTTACTTTCGTCCGGGAACATGTTAGTTGATTATAAATCCAGTTTGACTGTAACACATACAAAGATGAAACATGTTGTACTGTTTATCACAGAGTACCTCATTTCAATGTTTACCAACAAACAATGTTTTTAAACCATTCAAATTTTCTTAAAAAGTAGTACAAAATAACACCTGTCATGTTCCTGGTCAAAAGTGACAAAAGTTTTTTGTGGTTGCTAAGGTATAAGAGGTGGTTGCTATGGTGTTGAAGTGGATTGCTAAGTAGTTTTTAGGCGGTTGCTATGGTTTAGGAGGTGGTTGCTAAGTAGTTTTTAGGCAGTTGCTATGTGAAGGAGGTTGTGGTTAAGGAGTTTCTAGATGGTTGCTATTGTGTACAATGTGGTTGCTCAGAAGTTTCTAGATGGTTGCTATCGGATACAATGTGGTTGCTAAGTAGTTTCTAGGTAGTTGCTATGGTAAATGAGGTGGTTCTATGGAGTTTTTAGGTGCTTGCTATGGTATACAAAGTGGTTGCTAGGATGTTGCTAGGTGCTTGCTGTCATTTAGGATTTTTTTGCTAAGTAGTTTCTAGGCAGCTTCTATTTGTAGGATGTGGTTCTATTTGTAGGAGCTTCTGGATTTTTTCTATGATATTCAAAGTGGTTGCTAGAGTGTTTCTAGGTGCTTGCTGTGGTGTAGGAGGTGGTTGCTAAGCAGTTTCTCGGCAGTTGCTATGGTATAAAAATTGGTTGCTATGGTGTAAGAGGTTGTTGCTATGTCGTTTCCAGGTAGTTGCTATGGTGTAGGACTTGTTGGCTGGTTTCTATGTGGTTGCAAAGGTATACAAGATGGTTGCTCAGGTGAAAGAAGTGGTTGCTATGGAGATTCTAGGTGGCAGGCCAATCTCAAAATTTCTTTAGGAATTTTTCATTTTTATTTGAATGAACTGTCAACAGATGTGGTTCGCATGGAGTAAAAACTGAATTGAAGATAGGATGGGTTACCTAAGGGGAAAAGGGTACATAAGGTGTGTGTGTGTGTGTGTGTGTGTGTGTGTGTGTGTAT
>JBBJLS010000023.1:12296263-12312642 GCA_037577275.1 Bryconaethiops microstoma
CTTTCTCTCTCTCTCTCTCTCTCTCTCTCTCTCTCTCTCTCTCTCTCTCTCTCTCTCTCTCTCTCTCTCTCTCAACACACATTTACAAGAGGATGCAGGTTCTCTTATGCCCTGACAGTTACTAATCTGTATAACACATCTACCTTTACACAGACTATAATTTTTAATGCATAAGTCCAGTCCATCATTGATGGTCACAGCCTGGCCTAATTGCTTCTCAACAGCTTTATCATCCATTTATGGTAGAGTGTTGATAATAGACTTTGCCAATTAACAACACATTGTTTTTTCCCTATTAAGTATCCATAGCTTTTGTCACGTCACCAAAATTGATGCATTGCCAAATCACCTTTTTTGGTTAAATAGAAGAGGCTGCCACTGACGACATGACTAATTTAATAAGAGCAAAGTTAAAAACAGGCAGCACTAAGGTTGAAAGTGAAGTGAGCCAAAAATGAAAGCTATGGGAGATATTCAGACAGGTTGTCCCTTCTAGTGATGCCAGTACAGACTACTTGAAATGTGAGGCATTGTACAAATAAATACAGTATTTAACTGCACTCTCTCTGAATGCCAGGAGGACGTCCTTGGCTTCTGGCTGGACCACCTTTGCACATACCCTCTTCTCTCTACACTGTCTAGAGTGGTACTGTGCATCCCATTATTTTTCGACAGCCAGAAACTAGGCTAAAAAAGAATAGACTGCCACATTTACTATTTTTCTTCATTATTAAAATGTGAAAATTGCATTGTTTGTGTGTGTGTGTGTGTGTCTGTATGAGAAAGAGGCAAGTGATGTTTATGTCTTAAATGAAGGGTTACTTGTTTAGCTGCTATTGAGTGATTGGAACAGCTCCTCTGATTATTTAGCAGCACAAACCCAGACGTTGTTATGATAAGATATAATAGACTGTCATTTGCCGTCAGTGTATTTTGGTCACACTTGGGCAGAGTAACGATAGCGTAACACTGCACTTTTTGTTGTAGCCCACAATGGCTTATGCAGAACCTTGTTGTTTAAAACATGCACTAAAAAATAAATTCCTTTGGTTTACTCTATGAATGTGGATGACAGGCTAAAATTTGTGGTTTGTGTGTTCTGGTTGATGATTAACAGGTTTGGGGGTCAGGTTGACTTTCATAGCTGTCAAGCAGGTTTAAGTATTAAAAAACTCAAGCATCAGTCCAAGCCAGGCATTACATTATTGATGGTTAATGTTCTCATGCGAGTGTGTTAAGCTGTTCAGTGATATGTTAGCAGCAGCTTGAAAGATAAGGTGATGCTTCTTGTAACTTAGAGGCTAGCACACCCTCCAGTTTTGGGGGTTTTGTGTGATTGGGTGAGTTCTAGCTAGCGTGTGGAATTGAACATGACAAAATTGGAGAGAAAATCTGGAAAAAAAAAAATCCAAATAACAAGTAGGCTTTTCTGATTTATTTAGCTTATCAGCAGGGTCAGGAGCTAAACGGGACATTATTAAACACAAATATTTTAGTGTTTTACTTAGATGCAAAAAAAATGATCAGGGTGATGCCTAGACCTACAATTCCTTTACTGAATCGGGGTTTTACCTGAAAGCTCCATTTTCTGCAGATAGCAAGGTTTTCACTTAAACAAAATATATATATATATTTTTTTTACTTCGTTATGTGAAGTAATTTTTGAACTAAAACTTAGGTTAGTGGTTTCTTTTGCATCAATTTCTTTTAAACATACACATTTATTGTGAAAGTATATTCAGCAATTTATGCATGACTGTATGGATAAATGTATCCCCACAGGCTTGTACATATTATATAATTTCTTTGTCGATATTTTGATCCCTTTCTCTGTTTAATCCTCACTTTCTTCATGCTTCCCTCAGGCTCAGTTCCTCAGTATTCTTCCTTTGTTTGCTACATAAGCCTGCTGACCACATTTCCTGGCTCTTGGCTCCAGTTGAGCTCCTTTTTGTGTTTGGAACTGACTTCTATGTGGATCTTCGTGAGCTTTTCTCAGTGGGCTGGGCCGTTGCCGGGAACACACTCACACATCTCATACTCTCATTAAACATTTATACTCAAGACATAAGGTATCTTTGTCGCATATATTTTCTGTTTGAATGAAGAAGTGCATGGAGGTATTATGGTTGCATAATGGTGAATGCTCTGACTGAGGCTAGTAAATGGGTCGACTGTTGAGTCTTTCATTTAATTGTATTGATGCAAAGGAAGCTGTTAATTGTACAATATATGATTCGGAATACCCAGCTGATGTAGTCCTTTAGCAACAAGTTCTTATCTACTCTTTACACAGCTTTAGAAAATGCAAAACATGCGTAAACTTTGTGTATTGAATGGAGAATGAGTCCTTATCATGCACTGGGCATATGTACTTCCTTTTTTGTGATGTCTGCTAGTGGCTTAAAGTATGATGTCTAACTAGTCATCATTTTAGGTTCAGAGTCTTTTCTGTGATTCTAAGCTCTTTCTTGTTAGCGTAGTTGTGATCTGGAGCCAGTCTTCTTGTCTCTGTGGGGAAATTTAATCTACCCGATTGGTCTACTGGTGACCTTTGACCTGTGGCAGCTGGGTGTAAGTGATTTAATTTATAGTGCTTGTTAGAATGACTTCCTGGGTTGTTCAGCTGTGTCACAACCAGGGAAAGCTAACATGATTTAGGAGAGGAGGAAATGGAGTGCTGCTGCCCAATTTGACTTGAAACGTTTCTGCGTGGGTGTGAAGGAGACATGCGTGGCCTAGACTGATGAACAGAGATGTGCATTCTGACTGATTCTGATACGTTCTGATAGATGGTTATCTGTAAAAGTGAATGAACAAATGTTCATTTAACAGTGGCTAAAAAGAAGAAAAAAATTGCTTTGAAAAAAAAAAAGGCAGTTGGTGTCATTGGTTTGAATCCCAACACTGCTAATGGCACCACTGAGGTACCCTTGAGGAAGGTACCGTCCCCACACACTGCTCCCGTGTTCCTGGCTGCCGACAGCTTCACTTGGTGAATGAGTTAAACGCAGAGGAAGAATTTCACTGTTCACACTGTGTGCTGTGCTTTGGTGTGTTCACGCAACTTTACTTTTATAGTAATGTAATGTAGCTTTTAATTCACAAAATTGTATATGACAAGATATGACATATGACATAATATGATAAGATATGACCGCATATCTTGTCATATTATCCCATAGTATTGTATAAGGAATGTGACTAGAGCACATTTCAGATGGCTTTCTTACTAGTAAAAATGCATTTTTTTTAACTTTTTTTTTTAATGATTTTGTAAACATCAGCATAATAATGGAATTACATGTTCCAGTTTGACATTAAGTAACATGAAAAGTGTCATTTTGACTATTGGATGAAGCAGTAGAATCATGGGTATTAGCTAGGGAGAGTATGTGCAAGGGTCTGAGCAAAACTACTATGCAATGCAGTATTTAGCTCTAAGAGGCGTGAATCCTGATTTCACATTAGCAGTACCGTCCAGAAATATGTGTGACTCTAGATATCCTCAGTAATGGTCTTTGCTAGTCTTATGAATGGTCCTCATTCAGTGTTTCTGTTCGTAAGTCGTAATCTGTCAGTAGATGATGGGTTTTTGTTGTGTTATTTCATATAATTTCTTTATGTTTAGAGTAAATTGATTTAGCCCTTGTTGCTTTTGATATCTCTGAAAATTCTGCTCTGGGCAAGCGTAGACAATGGGAAGTTCAAGGGGTCCATTCTGTCTCTCCCTCGCTCTTTCACTGAGTGAAGGAGATACACCCCAGTGAGAAAAGCCACCATATTTCTTCCATCACCTTAATGCTCAACTGAGATCACTCAGCGACTCCCCAGACTACAAACCTGGTCGCAATAAAATGCTTTCTCAGTAGGACTCCGAGGGCTGACGTGTTCATATGTGGCATTCTGTTAGGAAAACGAGTGTAGAATAGGGAGGAACTCACACAAGGAGCTAAGGCGTGGAAATGAATGTTGTGGGACATTAACATGGACAAGACTAGGAATGAGACATGACTTTTTTAGAGCATGCTTAATCAGGTATACACAGGGCACAGGAGCATAGAGTGTGTGCAGTGGCATGAAAAACATGGCTGTATCTCGCTGAGGGTTAATCTGAAACCTCCTGGTCGTCTTCTCTTCTGTTCCCTCTCTTTGTATTTGTCATGCCGGTTATGAAGACATGACTGCAGGAATCAGCTTTAGTTTCTTAAAATACTTTTAATGAACCAAACACAAAGGCTGAGCTCTCTGAGCTCCCAACACGAACATAAGCGTCAACACAAGTCTCCAGTGATTTCAGGAGGACCTTCACTCCTGTGCAAAAGGACCCACAGCCGAGGGAAAGAAGGCTCGGTCTCTTGGCCGAGCTACAGGTTATGTGGCCGGTCAGGCAAGTCAAGCGCATCCGCTCATAAGCTGCTGTGACAACGGCAACACACCTCACACCTGCTGAGACAGAGGGAAGTAAACACAAGGGGACCAGTCACTGGTACTGAACAGAGTCCCGTGGAGCCTCTAACCACGGTCCGTTGGCTGAGGAGAAGATAGCTCTCTCACTTCCACTGAGCAAGCCGTCCTGGGTGTAGAGCTCAGGAGGGAGTCCTCCACAAGTCCAGCAACAGAGACACCGGCGTATGAGTTAACACAGATAAACATTCCGTACAAACCCGAGACGTCCACAGGAAGAGTTTGGTGACCGGCTTTTAAACCCGGACCCACACACAGACAGCCGATCACACAACGCGAACAATAATGAGACAAACTGGTTAACTTCACTTAACTTAAACAAGAAACACGTGCACATGTCATCGGGTGCCTAGCAGCCCAACTCATGTGCTCAGTGTTTACACCTGGACTGCCTAAACTCCTGAGGACCAGGCACGCAAGAAACTATGACGTAACCGCTCTGATTCCTGGCTGTAACCTGGTCAAAACTGTGGGGACGGACTCCGTGCTGGGCGCGACCGAGATGGCCCAGACGTAACCGTATCAAGGCTACAGTAAGTTGCTAATTCATTACTTCCACCGTTGATTGTGGATGCCCATTTTACTTATAATTCACCCTCAGTTACATACCTTAATAGCCATTAACCACAACAAGTAGATAAAAAAAAACACTATGTGAAATTACACTTTTGGATTTTGAATAAACATTTTTTCAGAAGGCATCAGGTTTAATGAAGGCTTGACCTTGCCCACATTTTGCAAAAACATTAATTAATGTTTTCATGTCTAAAAGGAATATCCATATATGTCTATTTCCTTTGTGTCAGTGACAAATGGTACATATTTTCTGAGATCTCACTGGGTCATGCAGTACTGAGGCTTTCTGTTTAAACTTTTTTTCTCAAAATCAGCTTTTCTCCACATTCAAAACCAAACATTTCTGGCTTTATGTAATAAATCTGTCATGTATGGCTTCATAATAACAGTGATATAATGTTTTCTTGACAACAACTGGTCAAACTGGTTGATTTCACTGAACTGATCTGTAAATTGTCTTTCTTGTCTTCACAGTGAAATCAACATTTTAATTCTGCCATTCAGTCTGTTCATGTTTAAGTAAATAATGGCCTATTTGGCTTGCATTTGGATCATATTATTTACAAAACTTACAATACCCTGGCATCTTGCCCAAAGCCTGATCCTGAACTAAATTGGATTGCCCATGGAGAACCACCGTCAGTGCAACCCTCATTCTAATCTTAAATTCAGCCCAAAAACAAAATTTAAACCGTTGTCCGAATCCTAAACATCACCCTAATGCTGTTGAATCAACCATTTGTGCTTGTGTATATGTATAGGGGACCATGAAAATAAAATGTGTAAAATAATTTTTGAAGTTCCAAAATGAATGAATGAATTATTAGGTTGCAGAGGTTAAGTCATCCAAGCTCTCTCTCTCTCTCTCTCTCTCTCTCTCTCTCTCTCTCTCTCTCTCTCTCTCTCTCTCTCTCTCTCTCTCTCTCTCCTTCTCCTCTTCCTCAGGTGGGTTGACTGATAGCTGGGGACAGCGCACTTCTCCAAAATGCTTTTAAGGAGCAAAGCCAAGCTTAATGGGTCGGGCCGGGTGCCAGAGACTGGGTCTCGTCAGGGTCAGTGGATGTTAACCTCTTAAAGAGCACCCAGGGGCGGTCTGCAAAAACACAGCTTGTGAATGCGTCAGCGAGGAGACATCATTAGATAATGGCACTGGGGCTCCTACAAAATCTCTCGAGAGCAGGACAGGATTAGGACATGCCAATACAGAGGACATGGCTCATGTCATATGTCAAATGGAATATGCTGCCTGGCTGCATATGCAAACATTTGCTCTTGTAATCTAGTAGAGGTCTCTGTAATGGCTTTAAAATGGCCCAGGTCCAGGTGTCAGAGGCTTGGTCAAATTGGACATCTAATTGACCCTCCTTTTCCCTTGCTTGTTGCACATTATTGTGAGGGAGAGGCATTTGGAATTTGACCCTCTGATATGACATTAGGAATGTATTTATGCACAAACTTCACAATACAATATATACTGTGTTTTTTGCACCATTATAGAATATTCATGATTTTCAGTACAGATGCACAACAGAAAGAATAACTGTTCTTTCTGTACCATAAATAATTGGTGATTGGTGTACATTCACTGTACGAGCTCTGCAGTATTTAACTGTATTACCTAAATACAGCCGATTAGTTAGAGCACATATGAGCTGTACATTAGAAATGTAGGATTATGAGGGAAAAAATACAAATACAGTAATCGATTGTATTTAGATATACAGTAATACTGTATAAAGACTGTAAACAAACATTCCCTTTCTGGGGAAACTGCTGCCTGTTAATTTTACACTGAAATGTAATACAGGTGAAATAAGAAATTCATGTAGTTTTCTTATAAGACAGATATAAATACCTTTCCAGTGCTAATGACTTGTTTTTTTCTTAGTTTTGTGTCTCTTTTAATATTTTTTATTTACAAAACAAAAGTGGAAATTCATCCAGTTTATCAAAACAGCAAGTATGATGGGTTTTTTTATCACTATACCTCTACTTGACTCAGACCATATGGTGCAACATATGAATGATTATAAATAAATATTCATATTTATAGGAAGTGTTTTGTCCTACAATGTTGTACATCAAGAAAAGACTTATTATACACCTGATGTAATATAATTATAATTTTCCAATGATAGTTATGGTCTGTACACCCAACAACATATATCATAAAACAATAATAAGTCAATAAATAAGTACCCAGAATACATTCAGTTATAACTTCCACCTAAACGTGGAGATGTTTTCAACTGACTGCTACAGTCAAAAACTTCACTGAATGCTTATGTCTCTTTCCTGGTTAAAAAGAAATATGTACTGATTTCTGTGCTGAACACAGCAGATTCTACAGCCGCTGTTTTGGATTTAAGATAAACTTAAGGCAATCGTGTTTAATAAAATAAGACATAAGATAAGATCAAATTTGTCTGACAGTGGCTCAACATATTTGGTGTAAAAAGAACAAATAAAATCATGACACCCATGCTTTCAAAGTATGCTTGATGTATTTTGATAGATTAATGGATTTTGGCGTTGTGTGTGCAGTGGGCATAAACATTATAAAGTTAAAGGTATTTAAACCATTTGAACCATTTGAAGTAAACTCCATAAACTTTATTACAAATACAATTTTTTTAACCTTATGAACATCAAAATCTTATTAGTCTTTGAGAAAAACACTTTAACTGTAAACTGCTGGTAGGTCCAGTGCAAGGAAAGCCTGCACTTGAGCGAGTATTTATTGATGAGATCATGTAGAAGGCTACAAAGACACTTTGGATACAACCTTGCAAACCTACAATTTGAAAGACATTAGCTAAGGAATACCTTGCGAAAAAGATGGCAGTCTTAGAATGGTCTGTTTTAAATAAATGCCACTTGGTTTGACATTTTGTTTTACTACACTTGTGCAATACATACATTTATTACAGTCATGTAAAACACTGCATGGCATTAATGTCTAATGATTTTATATGGTAAAATCATTACATTAATGCCATGCATATGGTATGGTCAGAAATGGTCATTTCTGTTAGATGATTCCATGTAATGTGATTTTGTTCCAAGTAATTCTGAACTATTTCTATTGTCTCATTTTCTGTGAAATGTAAAGAACAGCTAAAAAATATCATTTTTAAAAAATGCAGTTACAAACTTTCAGTGGCCTCATAATTTGCATATTTGGGCAGACGACTTTTGTTGCATCTGGTGCAGTGAATTTAATGTGGAAAGCTGCAACTTGGTTTCAAAGATGTCAAGTGTTAGACTAATTACCTATGCAGTATTAGACTATTATCATTTGTGTTTTGATTGTTTCTGTCAAGCCTCATGTACACTGAGCAGTTGGAATTAAAATACATCAACTAATTATAATATATTACAGTGCATGTCAGGAGCAGACATTTCATTATCTAATCACTAACAATAACTAACAGTGTTGTTTTGTTTTGTTTTTACTGTTTTTATTTGTCATAACGAGATCTACCATCAGGACATGCTTCATGCAAAACCTTTATAGAATATAAACTATACAGATTAGTGTGACAATCTGGACAGAAATGGTAGTTGGATAATGAATTTTGTAGTGGACTATACAGCACTGTTTTCATGGTTTTCTTGCCGGTTTATGTGGTATTTGGAGACAATGACAATGCAGAGATAATGAGTGACCAGAGTATTAAAATGTGTAGTTAATTTGTGTGCAGTGTGATATACTGTTAACAACAGCATGGACATCCAGCAACCTTTTGTCTTACTGATCCTATATCTCTATGAGTACCGGTGCATAAAGGTCCCTCAAGGCTTTCACTGTAGCTCAGGCCTCAGTTTTAAAGGATGTGGCATTCTCCCTCGGCTCTCTTTTAAAGCGGACAACATGTTTATACTTACTTGTAGCTGTTGACAGACTAGCTATTTCAGTAGGAATACCTCATAAAGCATGCCAGGGCTGTTTCTGTGCTCACCTTTAAGTCCCTGTGGAGGGGTAGCTGTACAGAAAAAGCACAAGAAATATAAGCACATAATATGATGTTTATGGTGCCTACTGCACATTTGAGACTGACTGATTGTCCAATCATTTCATGTAA
This sequence comes from Bryconaethiops microstoma, assembly GCA_037577275.1. Lineage (NCBI taxonomy): Eukaryota > Metazoa > Chordata > Actinopteri > Characiformes > Alestidae > Bryconaethiops > Bryconaethiops microstoma. The sequence goes on from JBBJLS010000023.1 coordinate 12,305,392, forward strand.
TTGCTTGCACCTGCTTTGGCAGAAGGAAAATTGGTCCTGAGCGACTTTTCCGTCATCGCAGAACACAGTTTTTCATGTGGAGGAAGTCAACAGTGCCACCCGTTGCAAAGGCAAAATCATTACTGCTTTCTCACTGCCATCTCTGATGTAATCTAGCGAAAAGCTTCATGGCATCACCGTTTGCTGGTGCTTCTGCTTTTGGCACCTCAAGATTGGCTGAGACTCACTTAGTTGTTGAATTGGGAAAAAAAATTTAAGTGGCAGGGTGGTTTCAAACCACCAAGGGGACTGGTTATGAGCATTGTTTATATTAAACACAATACAAGCTCTTTGTTATTGTGGTCATTAGACTAAAAGCTCACATTTCTAAACAAGTGCCTCGTTAATTTAATTATTTTCCACACTATCGTTGTGGTGTTTGAATTCTGTGTGGTTATTGGGTTCTAAAAGTGAGCAAAAAGCACTCCTGCACTCTGTTGCAGACTGAACCAGTATAAATATAGTGCATTAATTATTTAATTAACGCCAACAATTATTGTATTTATAAATGTTAGCTTGCTGTTGCTTGGAAGGTACGTGATATACTATTCTGGTCGTGGGTCTGGACCATGGGCGCTGGTGTTCTGGTGATTTATGCTGCCTTGTCGAAAAATGCTACCAGAGCTCAAATCAACAGCAGAGTGTATCGATTCATGCTACCCTGCCGAAAAATGCTCCCTTTACGTTTATACAGTTCATACAGTTTATAGTCAGTTTATAACACTGATCATGCTGAGACATAGACAAATAATATGCATAATCAGAGAAAAATATATTTTATTTAAAATATTTGGTTATAAGCAATGTATTTATGCTGCCTACCTTGAAGCTTATTCAGTTTATACAGTCAGTTTATAGAAGTATTTGAACTGTAACTGTGTAACTGTGTTAAAGGGAACACTGCTGTTAAAAAGCTCCTTATTTGTTTAAAGTGTTTGCAAACCAAATGTTATTTCATTTTTGTTCGTATAGCAGTACTTAAAAGTAAAAAAAATAAATAAATAAATAAAAATGCACAATACACTACTTTGAATTAATTATTGAATTTTGTGTATAACAAATCATGCGATTAATCGCAATTAAAAATTTTATCGTTGCCCAACATTAATATAAATATAATGTCTAACAACATCATATATTTATCATAGGCCACAATCAAACAGACACTCTTCTGTAACCGTTTCTTTAAAAAAATATCTGAACTGACAACAATTTTTATTGTAGTCACAATTCTGATTGTAAAAACTTCGTACTCCAAAAAAAAACTTTTCAGGAGAATTACATTTGTTTCTTTGCCAACATTGTTACGAAACATTTCCATTGGTCTGCTCACCATGAAATTTTGACATAATGTTTACTTTTCATTTAAATGAAAAATAGAAAAACAGTAACAACAACATGTAAAATTAAGCTATGCCTCTAAGGATTAATCTAAAGAAGATGAAAATGGGTGATGTCAGTTTTCTAAGGGGGATAATTTGTGTCTTTTTGTTGTTGTTTATTGTTTTTTGATGTGGCATCTCTCTGGGCAGGCGTTGTGGCTGCAGGGCAGTAGCAGGTGGCTTCGGTCTCTTCAGTAGCATTTTCCCCTGGGAGCAATGAGCGGCCCTGCGGGCCAGACACCCAGACACTACAGCCAGCTTCAAAGAGAGATTACATGCTGACATGACAAGGAGCTGACATGTCTGGCTGCAGCACAGGTGCTTGGAGACAGATGAAAGGTCAAAGGTCACAGGTCCCTTGACCTCTGATTAAAGAGATGGGTCCCACCTAGGATTTTGTTCTCTCTTCCACTCCTTCTTCCACACATCTACACTCACCATCTACTTTATTATAAACACCTACCATGCACTTCCATTTCCTGGCCACGGGCCTACTGTGTAGGTGTTTCTAACCAAATAGAAGACCTGGAAGATGGTCAAAACCAAACTGTACATCTACTGATGACCTGCAGATACTGACATGATAAGAATTTCTAACAAAGTGCACAGTAAAAATGGATGAGTATATAAACTATATACTATTGATATAAAACTTTGACCATTTTAGATTTTTTTTTACGTAATGTGCAAATGCCATTTGCCTTTAACATTGTGAAACTTTCACTTTGAAAAGACTGAGTACTGATATGTGTTGTAACATTTTCTTACATTGGAAGTAACACATTTTCCCTTCTCCTACTTTTCTGAAGATTTAGTTCCAACAGCAATGACATAATGTTGCTAATTAAATGTTAATATTAAAGCACTCCTTCCTCATGTCATGTAAAATCATATAAAATGTATTCACTGTCATTATGAACATGCCAAGCTCATCAAACTCATTAATTCTGTAAATGATAATCCCTGTAAAACCACGGCTCACTGTGAAGATGTGATTTAGACCACCATTGTGCCAGCTCACATGTTGGCCCTGTTGTTTTTCGGCTGAGGTGTTAGTTGTCGTGCTGCTACAGCCTCCCCAGCTTTGCTGTCAGAAACAAGCTGACAGTCAGCATAGAGTTGTGATTGAGGATTTGAGCTCTGAAGAAACACCCAGCTGTGTCAAGTGGTAAAGCACTAATCTGTTTCCAATACAGCTCTAACAACCAGCAGCTCTGACACACAATATTACCACTCATTCGATAACCATCTTCTCAAGAGTAAACAGCAATTAGAGAAAAAAACTGAACTGATTCATGTCTTTATTTATTTTATACATGTGCTCAATTTTAATAGAATTGAGTTCCTATACTCCAAAACATAAATTAGCTGGAAAGTGTTCTTTGCATGGATGAAATTGTGTTTGGTTCTTCAAAGAACTTGTAAATGGATCAGTGAGATATGTGAGAGTGAAGTATCTTTTTAAAATTTGAATTTGAAAACATGTAAATGAAGTAGTATCCCATTCACATTTAATTCATTTTAATTTGGCCTAATTGTTTAGGAACTTTAAAGCAGTCATTTTTTTTCCCTGGTTCACTGGGTTAAAAACCTTGCAAATGTGTTTTGATAAGTCAGGAAATGACTACAAAAGATTGCTACCCATATCAACAGTTAGGGCAATCATTATGAAGATTAAGAAATTCAAATCTATTATGAACCAGTCTGGAAGAGGATGCAAAACTATTCCATTACCAGCCACAGTGAGGAGTACAGTCAGATAAGTACAAAAAAATCTCCAAGACCAGTTTCAGAATTACATCTCAGAGTCATCATATCTCCAAATCCACCCCCACACCATCAAACTATTAAAAGGTATTTCCATCTTTTTACCACAAGCAAAAGTACTTGAAGTTTAACCTGCACATGATGCTGTAGACCAACAAAACAAAAATTGAGCTTTTTCATGGCAAATGCTAAAAATGGGATTGGTTTACAAATGAGGATGGCTGAAGGGTCTGTAATCCTGTAAAGTTGCTTCTCCTTCCAAAGCCCTGACAATATCATGTACACATATGGCATTATTACATATATGGCACTATAAATACCAGATTTCAAAGAAAAATTTAGCTGCCCCTGCCAAGAAGCTAAAATGTATAATTGGATCATAAATGGATCTTCCAAAGCACACATTAAAATCCACTCAAAAATGGTTAAATAAACCCAAAGTCAGTGTTTAACCATGACTATCCTTTCCTGGATAGACAATTGAAACCCAGTCTGCTGCATGGATAAAAGCAGTGTGACCCATTACACTACACCAGCTGCAAAGGCACGATGAATCATTAATTAAGAAGTGTAACGTGTTTTTCTAAGCAAAGATCATGTTGTTAATAAACCTACAATATGTGTTTCTTAAAATGGTAATGCATTGAAATCAACTGATTCAAATGCGTATGACAACTATTTTTCTGTTCTCAATTTTTGGGCAATAACTTTGGTGATCATATATTTTATTCCAATGAAACCTATGTGCATGCCTGAACCAAGTAAACCCAACACATGACTTTTAAAGCGTACTTAACCTGCCAAGCAGCTACTGTTACATTGCCACAGTCCAAAGCAGTTTGTTTCCTCCACACCTCTCTGATCATCCTGCTCTTCAGTCCTCCAGTGCCCTTTCCTCCACTCATCCTCCTAAATTACGGTGTTATGATATACTGCTTCGGAGGCTCAAGGCTGTGCAAGATTTAGAACTTTGTCCCAGATGAAGGACAGGTTAGAAGTGACATTAATATGCAGAGTAGGTAATATGTGCGCACTTTATACGCAGGCCTGTGCACATTATCAGTCTATTTGTGGAAGTTGCCCTGCAAGAATTTCATTTACCTCTCATTTATTTGCCTTCCCCAACAATTACATTGCCCAGAACTGGATTTGATTTTGAGCAAGGCTCCAAAGACATTAAGTTATTTGACTGCAACATTGTTATGGCGTCTAGAGCTAGAGGTAGCTGCAGGTAGGCTCAGCTATTTTCTTATTTTCTGAGTCGATTTTTGGTTTTAGATAAAGTTAATAAACACACTAAAAGGCTGCCCAAAGTGAAGCCTACATACCCATTTCAATGAGATTCACTCCCACAAAGACTAATACTACAAAGAATGCTGATATTGTATTTTCACTGCCAAAAGTTCAGAATTTCAGTAACTTGGACAGCAGCTTAAAAGCAATACTGTCTGTTGTCTAGAATATTAAACCTGTTATCATAGAGAATGTCATTGGAAAGTCAGATGGTCAATGACATTAAGCAGTAATGTGCTGGTTTTCCTCATTTGATTCCATTCAGTGGCTTAGACCTACATGTATTTGGCACCTCTGGAGAAAAATGCATGGTGCAGATTGGAGAATAATGCCTCCTCTACCACTATTCATCAGAGTTACATCTAACAACCAGATTCAAAGAACATAGTGACCTGTGGAGCTTCAGTGTAGACATATTGCTCAGTAAATTACCCATTAATTGCACATTATTATTATCACGTCGTGGCCGCTCATCGGGAGCTTTTCATTCAGGCCAACATGTGGCGCATTCAACAGAACACTGATAGAAATGAGGGAAGGTGAGGACCGAGGGACCATTACATGATCTGCATTATACTACCCCCACACACACACATAATTACAATGATTTGTGCTTCCACATTTTGAAAAATATCATCAAAGGCAAAAGGGAGCCAAATATGGCCCCAGGGGTGCATTTGGAGAACAGGCTGGGCTTCTTTGCCAAGCAAAGCGAGCTGACTCTGCTCATCCAGGTTGAACCAACAGTCAGAAATGACTTTAACTGGCCATTACAGCCTGTGACAACCATAGGTGAAGAGGGCCCACAGAGTGTGAAACTATATAGCATTTAACTCTGCATTGAGCTGAGGCCAAAGCTCAACACTGTGGGTATGGGTGCCAACACAAATTCCATCAACCATTTAAACTCATTGTGTTATAATATCTGTCCAACTGATCTTTGATTAAAGTGAGTGGAACAGGAAATGATGAGGGACCCCACATTGTCAGCACTTTGCTTCAAAATTTTGTGCCGGCTGCTGTTGTAATGCTGTTGTAAGCGTCTGTTATGAAGCATTATCTATGAATGAATCTGAACTCAAAATTATAGGTATAACTGTGTCACACACACAGGTCATGTGACACGCAGGAGGAACCAGAAATGAGCGCGTCACATACTATAAAAAGCCAAGGAACAGAGGTGGTATTTGCTCAGTCACTGAGTCTTCACCCTCAACTCTGCAATCTTCTTTTCCCAGGACCGTGAGTACTCACAGCCATACCTTTTGTGTGTGTATGAGAGTGTTGGTTCTGGTGGGAATCTTTACTTTGTTTGGAGCACTCTCAGATCAACGTACGTGGACCTCCTACTCTCTGGACCATGCTACTCTGCAATTGGGTTCATCCTCCATGCTACACAGGTGACTCAGGAGTGTTCATTTATTCCGTGATAGGCTGCTCAGCAAACAAAATTCTGATGGAACCAACCCTAATCATCCCTAAACTTACTCTACATTTATACATGTAAAATGCTTGGCAAGTCCTGTGACATGATTGCTGTAAAGCTATACCACTTGTTTTATTTCTGGCTGTGGTTTTTGTTCTCCACTGAGGAACGGTGATCCACTGAATTTACTTGATTTAAAAGCGTATATTATTTCCACTTGAAAAACATATAAACACAATTTTTATATGGAGAAAAAGTACACTAATGTACTCATCAGTCACACTTAATTTTGAAGGTATTCTGCTTATCTACAAAATGTTGGTGTTATAACAAAAATTTTTACACAGTTTGTAATCTCTAGCTGTTCATACTGTGTCAAAATTTCCATTTGCATGATGAATGGACCCATCTACCCATCATTCAGTTCATGTACGGAAACTATGATGGAAATCAAGGCTTAGCACAAGTGTCTCAGGACTTCAGTGAAGGACAACCAACCAGCAAGGATCATCAACATTTATCAGTCACAAAGGCTTAATAACATGAATTCTAAAGGATGAAGGTTGGAAAACTGTCATAAAAATCAGTCATGCCTATTTTTTGGTATGTTAAACCTCACAAATGAATAGTCGTAAATGAATCTCAGTGGGAAAAATTGTTTTCTTCAAAAAATAATTGTTTTCTTCAAAAATGACGTCTGTAAATGATTAGTGGTTCAAAAGGGTCTTCTAGTGTTTTGCTTTTTTGGTCCTCTCAGTGTTGTGCACACAAATACTCTCCTTCTCTGGTCCAGGCCCACTGCTCAGCAGGGCCTCGTGCACAGCCTGCAATTTCACATCATTATGAGCAGGTGCTTCGAGCTAGACAGCAGTGTATCATTGTCACAATGAGAAAGAAAGCACAAAAAGAGGTTAAGTGGTGTGGAAAAAAAGACTGTTTGCATATGTGTGTAAAGCATTGGGCTGAACTCTCTGCTGGCCTGTTTCTTTCTGCACACAGGGCATCAGATGTCCCTACAAAGGCTTCTGACGCAAATGCACTGACAGTTTTATTCCTGAACATTTATTAAACATTCTCACAGTCCGAGTTTGACAACAGGTCATTTCTAATGGCCAGCCAGTGACCACTTTTCACCGGAGAGAGATAATATACACCCAGCCACCCCCAACCCCCAACAAACCCCCCTCCACCTCCCACACACACATGCACACACTTTTCATTGGAGAGAAATAATATGTGTCCAGCCCACCCACACACACACACACTTACTCTCACACACACACACACACACACACACTCACACACATATATACACACTCACTCACACACACACACATATATACA
>JBBJLS010000023.1:12317439-12330392 GCA_037577275.1 Bryconaethiops microstoma
GAGTGGGAGATAAAGAGTGAGACACAGAGAGGAAGAGCGGTAGAGAGACAGAGAGAGAGAGTGAGAGAGAGAGAGTGTGTGTGTGTGTGCGTGCGTGTGTGTCTACACATGCACATGTGCTTCTTTATGTGTGTGTGTGTGTGTGAGTGTGTGCAGCACATCATGAGATAAAGGTTTCAAGATTCAAGATTCTTGATTCCTCGCATGCATAGTTCTCACATACAAGTACAACACACAGTGAAATGTGTCCTGAACTGCTGATTTACCACCACATTCTGCACAACTGTAAGTGATTTTATGTGAGTGATTCTAAGTGCGTTAAGGAGAATTTTCAAACATTTGTTCTTATAAAAGTGGTTTAGAGCTGGCTTCAAACATACAAGAAATATTGTATTTCCATTGCTCCTTTTAATGTATCTTTCATGCTAAGTCTGTTCACTGTTATTGTCCACTTTTTTTATTGTTGTCTTTTTTTATTTTTTGTCTTTTTTATTGTCTACTGTTTACAGTAGTGTTCCACTCTTCTATGCAGTAAATCACTTATAATGAGTTACTTAGTACACCAGTTGATCTTTGATTTTTTAAAATCTGCTTTAGTGCTCTGACACCATTCATTGTAATTATCACCAGTGCATGAAACCTACAGTGTGATCAGGAAGATCAATGCGTCACTAGTGTCCCTAGAACATCATCCCTGGGGAGTCGTTATTTTACAGCCTTGTCTAATTGATCCACTTCACCCGGAGAATGGCATTTGACTTGGGGGTCATATTTGCAGCTAATATAGCTGTCCATCCATCTCCGTCAGCTGGGAGTGTCAAGGATTCAGTCACTCATCCTAGGACAGAGAGGCAAGCGTTCACCTTCAGTACTGTTTCAAGATACGTTATAGTTATGTGTGTGATAGGTAAAGATAGTAAGACTGTTAAATATGTTAAGCAGAAGAGAGTGTCTTTATAAGCAGAGAGAAGTAGAGCTAATGGCAGAAAGGTGGTGTTGGGGGGCTTATCTTTTATTAATAGTGCAGCTGTAGTAGCAACTCCCTGTCCAGTGGTTAATCACGTTGCCCCTGAACTATGTGCGGCCACGCAGGGTGATTCTAGGAACTGTCGCCTTCCTCGGATATATGGCCTCTGCCCTCCCCCTCCACCCTCCAGCAGGGCCTGCTTTAATTAGTGAGACCCTTCACCCCAGCCCCTCCAATATCTCTGCTATAAAGGTTCCTAAATTGTTCTTGGCTTTGACGCACAGTTCTAGAAGAAAGTCTTTATACTCTTTACATATATTCTCTACCTTAAAATTAAAGATGGCAAATTGAGCCAGAGATTCTTTGGGGCATTATAAATCATGAATGAAATATGAGTAAGAATTTGTAAAGCTCATAGAACCTCCAAATAATGTAAAGGTTCTGTGCATCAGTTTTTACTCCTCTCACTCACACATCTGATTTACACAACTGCCTAAAAGGTTCTTTAAGGCAATAAAAGGTAGTTTGAGGCCTTTGCTTTAAAGAACTCGTTTTCTTTTTAAAGATTCCCTTTGTTTTATCTTGCTCAGATGCAGCTGCTTCTGGCTCCACTGGTCTGTGTCATCTCTCTCTCTCTCCCTCTTACTCTCTCTCTCTCTCTCTGAGTGCCTCTGTCTCTCTCTGTCTCACTTCACACCTTTTACCTCTTCAGTTTCTAAATCCATTAATGCCCCTTAAACCCAAATGACCTATCAGTCCATGTTGAATTTTGTACTCTCAGAACTACACTTTGAGAAAAAGTGTTCTGTAAAAGTATTATAGAGGGTATTTGACTTTTAGCAATAGCTGAACCCTTTCCAATGCTATATAGAGCCATTTTAAAGAATTCTTTGGTTTTCAAACAAGTCCCCAGGGACTATCCTCCAGTTCACATTTCCTATGTGTTGGTTTAGAGTAAAAATGTGAAAGATCAATTTAAGAGTCCCTGCTTTAAAGATCTAAGAACTCATGAAGTGTCAGTAATTTGAGTTGTCATGATTATATATGTATCCACAGTCTTTACTGAAAAAACCTTTGGAGAAACTTGTTTTCAAATTAGCAAATATGTGTGACATTTCCACATGAATGAAATACATTACATCAGCTAAATTGTATGTACTTTGGCAATGGCTATGTAGATGTATTATATTAAAATAAGTACATAATAAGCTTGCAGTTTAAGGGGTCAATCTTTTTGCTCCCACATTGTTGTCATTATAATATGAACATTGTCTTTGTTCTCTGAGCGCATCCTTTCTTTGTCCTTCTCCTTAAGCGCATCCAGTTTTCTCTTTCCTCTTCTATCTAACGCTGCTCCATCTTTTTTGCCTGCCTCACCTCCACACACCTCTTTCTCTTCATGCCATATTGCTCCTCCACTTTTTCTTTCTCTTGTCCACCTCCTCTTTCTCTCTTTCTCTCTCTCCCTCCCCCTCTATGTCGCACTCCTCCCCCTCCACCCATTCATATACTGGAAGGGATCCTTTCATCTGTTTATTCACTCTGTCGCCCACACACACACACATACACACACACACCCACACACACATGGAGAAAATGTCTCTGTAGATTCAGAGAGAAAATCTGTGAAAAAGTGGAGGGGGGTAGGAGGGGGGATCGGCTTCCCGTGTAGACCTGTAAACAGCAGCGGGATAATACAAATGGCACGACCTCAAGATAAACACGTGCTTTTCACCCACTAAATGGCAAATATTAGCATCCTAAAATGTCTGCTTCTCGATTGTTTGGTCTTAGACGTTGACAAAATGGACCGATGTGACATTTTGGTCAGTTTAAAGAGATTAGAAGTAAGCAGAAAAAATGTGCCATGACAGCAGTGATTTCACTGATGACAGTTCGGGTTGCCCTGTTTGTTTTTCATTATTGTTTTGAAAGAAGATTCAACAATCGCAAATAATGAAGTAGCACAGGAGGAAAGGGCTCTGTGTTATTGCAGTAAATCACAAAGCTGCCATTGATGCAAAAACTGGAGAATTCAATGCTGCGATGAAGTGTGTGGGTGGAGAGGGACTATGTTTGATGCCGTAATGAAACATGTAGGAGGAGAAGCTTTCCATTTCACACTGCTCCCGCTGCATTCACACGCTCTATTTTTGATAGTTGTTTTGCCTGTACATTGGCTCTATTTTCGTTTATGAGTTTCATGCAAAGACAGAGATTGAAGACACATTATTTGATTTTACAGCAGGGAACATCCATAGTGCGTGTATAATAAATGTCAGTGATGGCTATAAAAGTTACACTTGTCCCGTAAACTGATGATGTGGCTAGAATATATCCTCTGTACATGAGTTATCCAGTCACTGGTTCTCTATGTCGGGGCTTAAAAGTAAAGGGAACAGAAAGAGTGTTTGAGAGACTAGCTGGGATTTAGAACCTGAAAAGAGGAGGAATGGTCTGTGCTGGGATTGCTTACATTCAGAAGGGGAAGAAAGAAAAACAAACAAGCCCATGGGTTAAGAAGCAGAAGAGCAGAGAGAAAGGAAGGTGAAAGTGGAGAAAAAGAAGAACCAGAAGACTAGATGCTAAAGCAAATGCAAACAGAAGAAAAGACATACAGGGAAAAGACAGAGAGAAAGAAATGGTGAGATGGATAGGTGCTAGAGTGGGCCAGAGTAGGTTGAGAGAGAAAAAGGCAATGCAGAAGGACTGAGAGAGATAGATCCCAGAGCGGATGTGGGTTTAAGGGGGTGATGCCTCCATTCTCCAGCAATTTCACTCCGGCAGCTCTGTGTGACTCAGCAGTGCTAATAAAGTCCATTTGTATCGGTCACCCGCAGCTTCAGGGAACACACTGAGGAGGGCTCCGTCATACCTTCAAGCTCGAGCCCAATTCCGTGCAGCCCAGCTCTCCACTGTCTCCCTACAGATCATGACTGAGACAGCAGCTCTCTGCAACTCCAAAACTGTCTTGAGTTTTATCAGAAGTCTCAAAAAATAATAGGTTCTAAATTAGTTTTGACAAAACCCTTTAATTGGTATAGAATCTTTAATATATGTTGAAGTTCATTAAACTTTAAACTGGTAAAAAAGTTTTGTAAAATGACTCATTTACAAAATCATTTTTTTAAGAAGCATCCATTGAAGGGAACTTCTTCAGTCTGTGCTTCATCTGCCTGAAATTCAAGTGTAATCAGTCTGAGCTTCACACAGTCGCGGCTTCATCAGCCTGAGCTTTATCTGCCCAAGCTTCATCAGTACAAGTTTCACCAGTCATGGTTTTGTTGGCCAGAACTTCATCAGAGCTCCATTCACTCTAGCTTCATCATTCAGGGCTTCATCAGCCCAAGTTTCAACTACCGGAGCTCAAATAAGCTGAATTAATCACCCAGAACATAATTGGTCTCGGCTTCACCAGTCAGTGCTTCATTAGCTTGAGCTTCATCAGTTTTGGCTTCATCAGATTGAGCTTAAGTCAGCTTGAGCTTTATAAGTCTGAGCTTTATCAGCTTTAGTTTCTACTATCTGTGTCTCAGAACAGTGGAGCATCAGCATGCAGAGCATGAGACTTGCATGCCATATGCTAGGTCTTTTTGATGAGTACATAAGCCCTACAGATAGTCAGGGTCCAAACAAGTAAATAATTGAAAAATGCAACAGAGAGAATGTTTTAGACCACAGCAATGCATTATTAACGAAGAATATCACAGGACAAAAAAAATCTGTCAGATTAGCCCATGTTTTTCTGCTGTTCGGCTATAACAATGTTCATTAGGGGCAAGATTTTTGTAGAGACAGTTGGTCATCCTTGCTGGAGAGAGAGAGGCAGAAGGGAGGCTTGGGTGTTTTTCTCTCCTGCAGCTTGGTGTTAATTCAGCTCTCGTTTCTGGCCACACAATTTCACTCCTCTTGCATCATCCGTGCAAACAGCGCTTCTCTTTTTTTACCTTTTTTCTTGCTGGGTTTGGATCTGCCCTTCCCCTCTGGCCCAACCAGAATCCTCTCCCTCTTTTTCTGTCTCTTTCCCCCTTTTTCAGTCCCTCTTGGACACTCTTTTCAACTGTGCTCCCCATCCTACCCACCTCTGTTCCTCTGGCGATGCAACATGATCAATGTGGAGCATTTTGTTTACGCAAGAGGCAACATGTGTCACGGTGGAGGTCACGCCTGGTAATGGCACTCCCTCCTACCTGCCTCTCGATATGAAACACCACAGAGTAGCAAAGATAAATAAGCGGGACGCCACTAACACATATGTAAATATGCAGCCGGCGGAGCGCGCTCATTTTTCAGTCGGACAGTGGGGAAGGTGGCAGCCCAGCTATTGTCCATTATTATTGGAGGGGACTGCCACAGGGGTTGGCCATCAGGTGGAGAGATAGTTACTCACCCTGAGCGATGACCAGGTGATGCCAGAGACAAGAGGACAGCGGTGAAAAGGAGACTGGGGAGAAGTGTAGGGGGTTCCATCTGCATTTGGGTTTTCAGAATATTAGAAGTTTGACTTTGATGCTGATAATAAAAGTATAACAATACTAGATAGCAACATAAACAGAGCTTGTCTGAACACCCTGTGTTTAATAGATTATATTATTATTCAAACTGTCATGGCTTGGTTAATTTGAAAACATGTACCATTGTTGCTGACACATTTATTGTGATCGAACAAAGAAAAATATTTTGTAAATTGTTACAGCTTTTAATAATAACCACAAATGTTAAATAAATCAAATAAAGTACTAAATAATTAAGGGCATTAATTAACATTCCTTAAGGGATTAACAGTGCTTTATAGCTTAACATGATGTTCCACTCAAAAAAAAAAAGATGAAACAAAAGATTCTTTGAGTGATGTTACAAAAGAACCATGTTTGGGAAAAACGATTAAAATGTTCACAGCAGGGTTTATCAAGAGACCACATTTTCCCTCTGTCCTAGATGGTTCTATGGTTCTTTACCTTGATTGTGAAGAGTATGTGTCCTTTGTTGCATGCAGTCTTGAAAGGTCCCTCGTGCATTCCTAGCTTGGTATAGAACTTTTACATTATGTGGAGAGACATTAAACTTTAAAGTTTTTCACACTCACACATCTAATTTACAAAAGTGACTCTTTAAAGAACCATTGAAAGGATCTTTACAGCAGTGTTTCCAAATAGGTCCTCAAGGACCCTCAACCAGTCCGCACTTTCACTCTTTCCCTAAGTGGTTCTTCATCTCCAAATAAGCAGTTTTGACATATGCATTTACTTATGTATTTATTAAATGTATTTATTTCATTCATATATTTATTTCATGCATGCATTTATTTCCTATTTTATGTCCTTTTGTGGTGTAAGGTCACATATGTCTGAAGGAACTGGTTTGAACTTTCGGGATAGAGGGCGCCTATTAAATTCCATAACCCAGGACTGGTGGCTGAACTGGGTCACAATGAAACTGCCTCTCTTTCCCTCCAAGTGACAACCTGGAAGTGCTTTCAAAGACCAATTCCTATTTTTGTGCTATAAGGATTGCACGCTGAGGTGCAACACTTAATCCAACACCTTCCGCTATATACCATCCACCAAACCCTTTCAGGAAATTGCTATCGCTCTCTGTCAAACATGCAAGTCATAGTAGAGCATGTAGGAGTAATACTGGGAATCATTAGAGAAGAGCAAGGAGGGAAGAGGGAAAAAAGATGAGGAAGTGATGTCATACTTGTAGCAGTGCAGCACGTAGGCATTTTTATCTGCCTATGTCAGATTTACTGTAAAACTCCAAAAGTATGCAAATGCTGCAGAAATCCACATGGCTTCTGCAGAGCTTCTGAAAAACCCTGTCGCTGAAAGATTCATGTTTCACTCAGCAGCTGTGTTGTATTCTCATATATTCAAAAGGGAAAAAAGAAAGCAAATCTGCGTTTTAAAAGCCTGAAGGCCTCTCCGCTTCTCTCAGCCCAGTCATGTGATGCTGCTGGATCACCATTCTGATTCAAATGTCTGAAAGCTCAGCAGTGTAGTGACAAGGGCTCTTTAGAGAAATAAATAGGCTCTGTTTTCAGAGCAGTTGCATCAACTAAGTGCTGTTGTGTTGCGTGTTAAATATTGAAGCGGCTGAGGCATGGTGTGTGTGTGTGTGTGTGTGTGTGTGTGTGTGTGTGCACGATGAGGAGATGAGCTGTCATGGTGCGTACATTTCAGAGAGAGCGCTGTCCGTCAACCACACTTGGCCTTGTTTCAGATACCTTTTTGGACAGTGAGCAGTTTTTGATGTAATTGACTGGAATGCACCTACCAGTTCAGTGATTTAGGCAACAGGCTTCAGTCTTGTCCTAAAGCTGTCAAGGAGATTTGGTATTTTGGTTTGATTTGACAGCTCACTCTAATGTAACAGAGAAATGCATGTGCTGCGCTGAACTCACACATCTTAAAAAGGGCCATTGCACGTCTTTATTGAAGTATAAATTCCTTTATTTAAATGTAAACTTTTCCTCTCAGTAGCTGTCGAAAAGCCCAATAAATCATCCACAGGTTCTAAGGTGATCTGTAACCAACATGCCTGAATTCTAACCTGTCAACAAGGAGTCTCCATTGTGAATATTGCAGTGTTTACATAGATATCTGTGTTTTGAACTAAATAGCTTCACCTTGCTGGAGAACACACCTCCACTTGGCACATATAAATTTTTTCCACATTTTTTCAAATGTTCAGCAAAATGTTACAGCCATGCAAGAGCGAGTGAAAGAGTGTCTTCAAAGTGAATCTCGCTTGGCTGCCTTGTGGTGATCTTAGTGCTGCGATACTTCTGAAAAAAAAAAAAAAAAAAAAGAGCCAAGATCATTTTCATTGTGAGGATTTAAAGCAGACAGTGTTTTAATTACTCTTCAGTGGAGAGGATGGGAGGTAACAGGGGAGGCTTTTAGAGGTGAGTGACCGGAGCTGCGTTAAAGATAATTGGCTTTGTGGAGTTTTTATTGTGCAAGGGTGGTCAGTAAATGGATCCCCTGATCTACAGTGCTGGTCTATATCTTTGATGTACACCCACTCAGATGCCGTCCCCCTTATTTACTTTTTTTTATTATTATTATTTAATGTTGCCAATATGTAAAAATGAAAATAAATCACATTTCCCCCATTTTTCAAAGCCTAACCCTAAACCTAATCTTAAACTCAGTGATAAATGGCTTCACCCTTTAAAGTGCTGAAAATATACAAACACACACACTCACGTTCTCTCTTTTTCTCACACACACATACTCACACACACCTACACACACACACACACACACACACACACACACACACACACTTCAGGCAACACTGTGCTACATAGTGCAAAGGCAAAAAGTTTCATGCTACTACTCTGTATTTGTTGTAAGCAGATAAATGCCTGAGTTGCAGTTTATTAAGTAAATATCTATAATTTAATTTGGCAAAAAAAGTTCCTCTTTTCACAAAACAGGACTGTGTGCATTATGAAGTATTCTCTACTAAGTGAAAATAAAAACAGAAAACACACTTCTGCAAATTTAATTTTAGTGCATTTTAATTTGCAGTTAATTTGCTGAATTTAACATATTAGAAAATAAAACATATTAAAATAAAATATGGCCTGTAAACAGTCATGGTGTCTCTTATCATTTATATCATATATCTCTCTAGTGTGATAAATGCAAATCAATAGAAATCATGCTCTGAATTTTGCAGAAAATTGTCATGTCTAAATTTTTGTTTCCAGTAGAAGAGGTGTGCTTATTTTTAGCTAGAAAATCACCATAATTTGGGGTTGTTTAAATGCATATGTATGACTGTATTTGTAGAATTGGTGCTTGTGTGAAAGCTTGTGTTTGTGTTTGTGTTTGTTTTCAGGTATGTGTGTGTGCTCCAGAAGGATAAGTACAGTATGTCTAATGCTGGAGCAAGGTGTTGTAGGGTTGCCTGCTTATGGTAATGTACTGTAGCATTGTGCTTGGCTGCATGTCTGAGTTTTCATTATTCATTGTGTGATATATAATAGGGCTGGGTAGAGGCTAATCAGATCCAGTCAGGCAGGCAGGCAGCAGGATAGGTGTGTATGAGTGTGTGTGTGTGTGTGTGTGTGTGTGTGTGTGTGTGTGTGTGTGTGTGTGTGTGTGTGTGTTTAAGTTTAGTCACTTTGTCAGCTCCAAATATCCGCCTTACTGTCGTTGGGGATATTTAAATGGTCCACAAAGAAGCCAATTAATTTAATATTTAAGTATTTTGATGATTAAGAAATTCTTTTTTTTAAAGGCCAAACAATTAAATTGAAAACAGTAAAGTATGCATGTATTTTATGACTTTTATTTGCAAAAAGATGATCATAATAAAGTAATTTGTCAGATATTTTGATGATTAATCAGATGTTCTGGCACTTTAAAGGCCATAAATGTATTTGTAATCAAATAACCTACTGTGTATTTTGATGATGATCAATTGAGTAATTTAATCTTTACATTTATTTTGAAGGCCACACAAAAAACAGACCTAATGATAACTATAACAGATTATTTCTTGTCTTTCAAAGATTCCAAAAATTACTACTATAAAAAACTAACTTAAAAATATTCACATAATGCACCAAATTCAAGTTGCCAACTAATCATTGGTGTATTTAAAAATTTTTTTTACCTGAGTAGTTAAGCTTAATTAATTATTCATGATGGTCCTAGACCCAAATAGGGAAAAGGTATTTATATTACAATATACAGCTTTCAGGATGAGAAAGAGAGTGTTAAAGAGTGTGTGTGTGTGTGTGTGTGTGTGTGTGTGTGTGTGTGTGTGTGTGTGTGTGTGCGCGCGTGTGCGCGCGTGTGCTTGTGTGTGAGTGGGCTCATGCAAGTATGTCTTATTCTTATCACAAGATTTATATTTATACGCCGAAAAAGTGAGATGATGAGTCTGCCGCCTAAATCCATTTGCATACACATGGACTGGCATGAATTTGAAACAGTAAACCATTATGAGATTATAATTAGCTTGATGTCTGTTGAAATAGTGCATTTGTTATTCATAGGGGAGTAAGAATTTTAATGGAAGCATTGTCATCAAATAAATCCTCATTAGTGATTTTTCTTCACTTAGTCTTGAATGTAAATAGGATTTTAATGTCGGAATATTTGTTGAATTGAAATCTTTTTAGGTTAAGTAAGCCAGATTTCAACAAGAGGAGTTGAGGGGCATAACTCAACAGGTCTTTGGCTGAGTGTTTCTTTTTTGTCTGAAGCTCCCATGATTGGTCAGCCACTGGTCAACAGTGATTAAGACTGCTGTGGTTGGTTTTTAAAGAAAATGAAATGTGTTTGTTTGCTTGTGTATTTTCAGTTTACTACCTTGGGGACATAGTAATGCAGAGACCTATAGGTGAGGTCAGACTCCCTTTTAATCCTCTCAATTTTCTATTAATAGAACTCACTGAGAACACTGATACTCATTCTGAGTCAATTTAGCCCATCTCTCTTCTGCCCAGACTCTGCTTTAGTGTTTTATCTCCTGCCATAAATTAAAAATGCATCGAGTTGACTTGGAAAAGGAAGGTTGAAGGTTCTTTAGGCCTTTTGGAAGTGAAGGCCTAGTTAGATTGGGCAAAAATGTGGAGGGAAGGCTATTAATAAGTCATGGAGAAGTTTCGGAGGAGAGACAGGGTCAAGATCATTCAGAAACTCGATCGTGCCGGACAGACTAAAGGAACTTTTAGGGGGGACCTTGAGTGGGTCTTTGTGGAGGTAGAGTATCTTGGCTGAAAGAAAAGCAGTGCTGCTTCTAAACAGCCAAGCTTTTTCCATCAGAGAAATCCAATCCATATTTAATGCTTCAGTGTTAACCTTTTAAGGTTTCACTATTTAGACAAAAATTTACTATTTCTGCCTATTAATACATTATCTGTCAACGCCTCTACTGCATTTAGCTGATATGCAAAGAAAATGATCAAACAAAGTTGTCACAATTTTTAATTTGAGCAAGTCGTACTATTAAGATGCTCTTGACAGATGCTCTTTTCCAGAGGAATTTAAAGTCATGTCACAGATGTAGACATAGTGTTAGGAGTCTTGTCCAAGGACCTTTGTTGGTGTAACATGTTCTATTTGCCCAGGTATAGGAATCAAACTCCAGTATGCAATGTTGAGCGTTACAGTGTTACCCCCTAAGTTGACAGGTTCTTCAATACCATAGAAGAACATCATTTGGTTCCTTAAAAAAACTTAAAGAGGCATGACTCTGAAGAACCTTCACATCATGTTAAGATTTAAGAAAAAAAAAAAATAATTCCTGCAGAGCCTTTTGAAAGTGGTAGTGCCTCAAACATTAAAAATGTTCTTGAAATTTTCACATCTCATGCATTTAATATGGTTCAACCTTTGTCCTGAAGCCCCTTTCCCTTACATATTTGAGTATTTTCCTGATTTAATCCATCCAATTCAACCCAGGTAAGGCTTAATATTTAGCTGAATAGTTTGATCATTACTGTGAAAATTTAATACTAAAACAACAACAACAACTGCTACTACTATTTCTACTACTACTACTACTACTACTACTAATAATAATAATAATAATAATAATAATAATAAAAATACACATGAACATCCAAATATCCCAATGCATCCATCATCAAAGGCAGCAGGGAATTTCTTTAATATTGTGTTAGAAACACCAGCACACACAGTAGTTCTACATAAAGTACTCTGGGGGAAAGATGAGATAACGTTAAAATCTAGGCTGCTTTTAAACTGTGATGCATTTGCCGCCAGAGAAAGCCAATCTATATTTCATGTTGAAATGTGTCTTAAACCTGCACTGACATCGATGCCTTGAAAGCTAGGAGCTGCTCATGGAGTGACTGCATCTAAAAAATTCCCCCCAAAAAATGCACACTATACCACTTGTTCATGAATTTTAATATGTTTGGCTTTGGAAGGAGGAGGTCTTTTTGGGGATGAACTGAATAAAAGAAAAAATAGAGGAAGACCAAACAAGGTGAAAGAGGAATGATGGAGAAAAGACAGAAAGAGAGAGGGTGAGGAAAGAGTGAGAGGATGACAGAGGGAAGGAGAAAGAGAAAGAGAGAGAGAGAGCAGGAGGAAGAGAGAGGAAAGACATGGAGAGAGAAAGTTAAAGACATAAAGAGAGAGTACAAGGAGGGATAGAAGGAGAAAGAAGAGAAATAGACAGAGAGAGTGAAATAAGGAGAGACAGACATACAGAGAGACAGAGACAGAGAGATAGTAGGGGAGTCCCATAGACAGATGTCACCCTGTGGTCAGATTGATGGCTTCTGGCTGGTTTCCACCTTCAGCTCTGACCCCTTTGTCCTCTGCAGTAATTCATCAGTGGTGTTTTTAAAGATTTAAACACTATTTCGTGGCCATCGTGCCCTCGGACTCACAATGACCTTCCGGTGCAGTGGGATAGAGACAGGCTTCGGTAAAATGAGTCCACCTGTACTGTGGACAGGGAGAGTTTGCTCCTTCTTTGTGACTTTCTGGGTAACAGAGAAAGTTTAGTTAGAATAAAGACTAGAAGACTTAATATAAGCATAAAAACGATGGAACAGGGAGGGAAGGAGAGAAAGAGGGAGGGCAGGAGAGAAAGACAGACCGAGAAGGAGAGAGAGAGAAGGAAGCGAATGAAAGAAAGGCAGTGAATAAGAAAGTGACACAGAGAAAGAGAAAATGAGAGAGAGAAAAGGAGAATGAAAAATGATAACTAGAGGGGGTGTTCATAGAGAAAGGAAAGGGGTAGAAAGAGAGAGAGAAAGAGAGATAAATATATGTAGCTGCTTTCACAGTTTGGCTCAATGGCCAGTGGGCTCAGCTGGGCCTGGTTCTAACTGGTTTGTGGTATGTGTGTTTCTGCGTGTGTGTGTGTGTGTGTGTGTGTGTGTGTGTGTGTGTGTGGGTATCATGTCTGAAGCGGCAGGGCATGATCAAGAGGGAGCTTCTCCAGCACATTCTCACTCATTTGCAATTTAATGGCCTCAGAGATT
>JBBJLS010000023.1:12395767-12429141 GCA_037577275.1 Bryconaethiops microstoma
ACAAACCATCTGCAGAGAGCTGCTGTTTTTCACCTGTTGAGTTGATTAAAACAGCTGTTCCCAATGAATCAGGGAAAATAGGAAGCTTTAGCTTGGACTATTTGGAATTCTACAGAACTTTGGATTTTCTCATAGACTCCAACAGTTTGCAAAAAGTATGAATAATTTTGGACATGCCACTTTTTGTTCAAATGTGAATAAAAGCTGAGAAATATTTTTTTCCACAATGACGCCTCTTGTACATCGTCTTATTATCTTCTGGGAGGCTCCTGTGTCATTTCCAATCAAGAAGAAGCTTGCTGGTTGAATGAAAGTAACTTTAAGTCAAAATTTGCCGGGGGTATGAATAATTACGGGCTTGAATGTAGGTGCATTTCGTAGTTTACAGTTACAGACTGTAGTCTATCAGTGTCTCTGCTGTCCTGAGAATGGTCAAATAATATCAGCTCACTGGGTGGTCCTGGCCATTAATGAACACTGAGCAACAAATGATACAGAGAAACAGAAGGACTACAAAGTGCGTCGATGTGAACAATGAAGCTGATAAAATAGATGAGTGTAGGTATAGATATAAAGTAGATGGATATAAAATGATGTTCCTGTGTCCAGTGTCATTCATAAAAACAAAGCACTGCGTGTTTAAATGTATCTTCTGAAACACTGGCATATCTGTGTGTCTCAGCAGCCTACCCAGCTGCATATGGACAGATCAGCCAGGCCTTTCCACAGCCTCCACCCATTATCCCCCAGCAACAAAGAGAAGGTGAGGCTGTTTCTATTATTCACTCCACCCCACTCTACTCCACCTGTCAGACTTACTACATAATTTCAAGAGTGGACATTCTGTTGGTTAATCTGTTCACTGGACATTTAAGCCATTGTTAATCATAATGGTACCTACAAAAATCAGTTATCTAAAGTAATTTGAGTCAGCTATACTGCTGTACGGCAGCGATTTAATGACTGGGCACCAACCAAATTGTAAATGTAACATGATTATCAATGTGTTTGTGACTTTGCGTCCCTCCAGTGGCTGCCACAGTAAAAAAAAAAAATGCTTTTGTTTTTATTAAAGCATTTAATTACATTTCTTCAGACTTTTTCATAGAAGAGAAAATAAAAACTATGCCTGATAACAGTAGTGCTGTACATGTGGGGCAGCTGGTAGCGTAGTAGTTAGGGCATTTGCCCTGCAATCCCTGGGCGCTGTGCTCCAGGCTGCCCATTGCTTTATTTAATGGGTTAAATGAAGAGGAAGAATTTTGTGTTGTTCGCACTGTGTGTTGTGGTGTGTTCATGTATGAGAGAATGTATACTTTATATTTCTTCATTCTCTTTTCCCTGTTTCATTTCTCTTTTTCTTTCTTCTCCTTCTTCCTCTCTCTCTTTCTGCAGGGCCAGAGGGTTGTAACCTGTTCATCTATCACCTCCCTCAGGAGTTTGGGGATGGCGAGCTCATGCAGATGTTCCTACCTTTCGGTAATGTCATCTCCTCCAAAGTGTTTGTGGATCGGGCGACAAACCAAAGTAAATGCTTTGGTGGGTAATAATGATAAAAACGTAAAGATTACTATCATTCTTATTCTCTCACTATTAATGTTTTACTTCATTTCTCTACCACAGCAAAGCTTTTTGGAGATAGAAAAGAAAAAAAGACAGGAAAAAGACTTGCAAGGATATAGGACAGTGCCTTTTGCACGGTGATCAGTGAGGGACATTAGAGTGGAATTCGCTGAGGGATGCGAGATGTGTTTGATGTGTCCTACTTACGACAAAAATGAAGCTCTGTATTCTAATTACTACTATCTCCAGCTCCAGTGGGTTCATCACTTATCAGAGGCAGTATATGCATGAATGAACACGGCACTGTTTGATTTTAACTTAATATAAAGCTCTATAGTTAGTGGGAAGCAGTTGAAAGGCTTCACTGGGACATGAAGTGCTGAAATGCTGACCTAGCTGAAATGACTGAAGTCACTTAGGTCTGGAAGACTGAAAGAAGAATATGCTCAAACCTTTAGCTTTGAAGCCTAGCAGTGATACAGTAATAGTAAGGCCATCATATCATTATAATGACAAAACAGATCCAAGTGTTACTCTGTAAAATGTACTTTTTCTTTTCTTGACTTACATTCTCATTTTTAGGACTGCTGGATATCCTGCTGAATACTATAGAATACCATAGAATACCATACTTAGATAAATGTGATTATTTATTTACAATACTAGTGAAGGCAGTTTAATTACATACAAAACCCACATGCTCATTATGAGATGTTTACTTGTTGCAAATAAAACATTGTAGGATGTTTCCTAATTTTCAATCACCAAACCATATGACTACATAAACTTCAAAAGAAGATTCTTTATTTATCACATACTCTGTCATACAAGTACAACACACAGTGAAATGATTTCGCATTTAACCCATTCACCAAGTGAAGCAGTGGGCTGCTGCCAATGAGGCGCCCAGGAAGCAGTGTGTAGGGACGGTACCTTGCTCACTAGCACTTGGGACACTAGCACTTGGGATTTGAACCGCAATCCTCTGATTACAGGGCCAACGCGATAACCACTAGGCTGCATTCACTAAACCCCAATCCCCAAACTCAAACTCAACCCAAAACACGAACCCCACCAACAAGCCAAATCAACCTGCCTTCACATCCCCAAATAAAATTCAAATCAACCTAAACTCTAATATCCATTCTAACTTTAACTCTTAACCTCAGTCTATAGGTCCCACACCAATGGCAAATCAAAATCCTATTCCCAAACTCCCAACCGTAACTTTCAGTCCAGCACACCAAACCCCAATGTCCTAATCCACTTCCAAACCCTACTCCACCCCTAAACCCCACTAGAAACCAAATCAATATTAAATCCCAGTTCAACCTGCAAATTAATCCCAAACTTCAGTCAAACCAGAAATCTAAACCTCAACCTTTATTCCAGCCTTAACCTCAAAACCTCAGACCTCAATCCTCAAATCCTCATCCCAAGACCACAACCTACTACAACCTCCAAATTCAAACTCCCCAAACATTGTACCTCAAATACAAAAACCCCAAAATCCAAATCCCAACCATACCCTTTATTAGTAAATTATTACATGAATGGGACATAAAATGTTTCTTATGGATGAAATTAAGGCTGTGTATTTATTCTATTTCAAACTATCCTGTTACTCTGTTTCACTTGATTTTCACATTCTTAACATTATGATATGCTCTGTGTACTGCACAGCAACAGGTTTGTAAAAGCCCTGTATGATGCACAGATGCTGGAAGAGATTCTGTCTATATCTGTAAGAGAGGGCTGATTAACTTTCCTTTGGTTTGTAGGGTTGCATGTTGCTGTGTTGTTGCATATTGATATTGATATGTGTACACTGTTGTGCTGTATGGACTGATTTTGTGCATAGCTGTTGAATGTGGAATATGTTTCTTCTGAGGTAACGTGACTCAAGTAACTTTGTGTTTGACATTCCTCTCTCCGTTTCACCTCTCTTTACCCTCTTGCCGTGTCATGGATGTGATGGCTCATCATATAAATCATTGTGTCGCTATTTCTTTCGCTTTCCTTCTCCACTGTTTATTTTTTCCTGTCGTTGTTTATCATATTTATAATCACTACTGACTCGACATCCATGCGTGTCCTTTCATTCTCTTCCCCTTTCTTCTTGTTCCCCTGGGGCTAACCTGTTGTCTTTGTCTCCATCCCTCTCTCCCTCTCTTTCTCATCATCATCTTCAGGCTTTGTGAGCTTTGATAACCCAGGCAGTGCCCAGGCTGCCATCCAGTCTATGAATGGTTTCCAGATCGGCATGAAGAGACTCAAAGTGCAGCTCAAACGGCCAAAGGATGCCAACCGTCCATATTAGCCCCGCCTCCATATGCCCCTTACCCTGGGGGTGAAGGCCACTGCAGCACACAGGGAATAACAGGTCAAAAAGAAGACTGTGTACTCTTATGTTTGCAGTATGCATAAACATAGCATAAGTTAGTAGCGTTTGAAGACAACGCAGCAGATGTATGCAAATTACTGTCACATTTCTTGTGCATGCCAATAATATATTTTAAGAAAATGTATTTTCTGAAAACAATTATAAAAAGGTTTTCTTGTTTTTGTATTATTCTGTATGAATGAAATGTGTTAATACTAATTTAACACAATACATTTATGACAATTCTTTAGGGTGCTCATAACATTGCATGGTGAAGCTCATTTATTAAGTGTAAATATCTGCTATAGTAGCTGTCCCTTTCAAAATACAGCTTTTAACTGACTGTTAAAACAGGCACTTTCAGTAAACTGGGCTGGACTATATTCTTTAGAGAGATATAGATAAATCAACAAACAGCAAACTAATAAAATTAACAGCAAAGAGGAAAGCTGTAGCTCACTTCAAGAGCCTCCACTGTAATAACAATCCACAATCTTGATGAACGAGAGCAAGAGGCTACAATTGAGGAGGAATAGTAGCCATTGACTATATTGTATACACCAATCAACCACAATATAAAAACCACTGAGAGGTGAAGTAAATAACATTGAATATCTTGTCAAGGGTCAGGATATTTATTAGGCAGCAAATGAACAGTCAGTTCTTGGGAGCATAAAATGTGGGAAGCAGGAAAAATGATCAAGCATAAGGATCTGTGCAACTTTGACCAGGGCCAAACTGTGGTGGCTAGGCAACTTCAGGTATATATGAATGTTAGAGCCAAGTTAGATCTGGAATGGGCAAACCAGAATGTAAAATAAAAGGAATCTATAAGTCATAACGTTTTTACCTTCCTTTATTTCAGTACTTATTCAGAGACGAGGGTTTGTTTTAACAGTGACAATATTCAGCCTGAGCTACTTGAGAAGTTATGTATAAGAAATATGTAATTCAAGTGAAAAAAGCTACTAAAGAGGCAGCAGTGTGTGAAGTGCCTTTTGCTTTCTTTAAGAATGTTCTCTCCAGTGCAGTGATGGGAATAAGATTACTCCTCTCTGTGGTGTACATGTATCTCTCTCTCTCTCTCTCTCTCTCTCTCTCTTTCTCTCTCTCTGTCTCTCCCCGTCTCTCAAGCCCTCATCTAAATGATGATGGAGAATCAATGCTGTGTCATTAATTTACCCTGCAGATGCCTTTAACTGGGCCGAGTTATTACCTACTTACACAGCTAGTGAGGCATTCCAGGCTGTGTTCTGCTGCAACGCCGCAATAGACCTCACGGTGTGGCTCTCACAACAGCACAGAAAAGGCCTGACTTATCAGACAGCTTGTTTCAGTTCTGCTCAATAACTGCTGCATCTTAAAAGTTTCTTATCTTCCAGCCATTGAAAGAACATGTGATCAATTTGTGCTGTTTTTTTGCTTCTTTCTATAGGTTTTACAGAGCTGGAACACATGCTGACAACATGAAAAATGTTAAGGAAACACAAAAGAAATTCAAAAGGACAAAGGACGGTGTGAACATGCAGCGATAAGTGTGTGGGACATGTGAAAAGGCCACGGGCGCATGACACACCAGGAAGCTCAGTGGACCTTTAGGGCCTCGTGAGAGCCTCTGCTTTCCACAATCATATTGGACAAATGGACTCCCTTTCTGAGTCTCCACAGCCTGCCCAATTGATTATAGCATCTAGAACCACACGGAAGATCATACAGGAAAAAAGACCAACTGAGTAACAACAACTAACTAAAAAAGAACAAACTTAAGCCCCTCAAAAGAGCCTCAGAAGAAACTGACCCCAAGAACAAGACATTAAAGAGGGGGAAAAAAGACACTTTTGAAATGACTTTTAGAGGGAGGGGGGGATTATGTAATAAGACACTCGTCTTTAAGGAAACTTTTTCAAGGAACTGTTTTAGAGGAAAACAAAAAAAACAAAACACCAACAAACTTTTTGGAAGAGCGAAACCTTTGGAAGGACATTACATTTGAGGACACAAAGCTTGCTGTGGTCTGGGGATGGCCATCTTTAACTCGGAGTGCCTGTCCGTTTCCGGGGGGACAGCTGCCACAAAGAGCCGCAGCTGTAGTCCCCCTGGGAGGCTTATCTGTCATTCCTTAGTTGTGTAGGGACCAAAAGACCAAACCTTTTTAATGACAATGGAAAAAAAAAAAAACCTTGTAGCTGTAACATACTCAGATCACTGCATCTCTTTTGCTGTGCCAATCAGTTTAAAGAGTTGTATTTACAAAAAGAAAAAAAACAGATATGTATAAGTAGAATATATATATGAATATATGTATAAATGCATACATATAAATTGCTGATATGCTTTTGAATACTGGCAAAACAATTTAAGTATGGCCCACAGAGGCCATTCACTTCGCTAGTTTACAGTTATTTGAGATGGAAAAAAAGTTTATTTTTCTTTCCTCTTCTCATTCTGTCCGCAGTAGGATGATGGGTGCATGGGGAGGGGGGAGGGTTGTTCCATATCACAGCCTTACCTTTTCTATCTCAACATCCTGAACTTGTAGTAAAGAAACCATGGAAAATGGTTTGAGCTATACAAACCAGTTTATATTTACCGTACATATAATAATATGTATATGTATTGCAAAACATTGGAGGAATATGTATTCATATATGTGCACATGTCTGGCGTATATATATATGGATACATACGATATTAATCCCAAACATATATGTATTTATATGCATATATTTTATATGTATGTATATATAGAACCAGCTATTCAGTACGTAGAACTGTAATTTTTTTGTAGATTTTAGCTGGGTTTTGAACTCACTGCTCTGCTTGGACTTAACAGATGGAAGAAGTCTCATATCTGGCAGCTCCTGAACTGCAGTCATTCCTTTCTGAAAAACATGTATGCCAACACACACACACACACACACACACACACACACACACACACAGACTTACACACGCAGCTGTGCGTGGTTATCAACAGATGTATATATGTGCATAACTCTGCTACTGAAAAATGCAAAAAGGCCTCCTCTCATCCGAGAGCTTAAAGAAGAATCAGGCTTAAGAGAATCAGGATCATTTCCACAGGGGATAAGACAGAAATCTTTGTGTTATCTTTGACATGTTTGCCTCTCCGGTGTACTCTGCAAACATACATGCTATGTACAATGTTACCAAACCCCACTGGAGTATACACAATATTGCTCCCCACTTTGGATCTCCTGAGTTAGTTGCATGTAGCGTCGGGTCGCCAGCAGGCTCAGGTGTGATTTGTCACCTGGCGCCTCCGACATCAGCACTGTGCTCCGAACACTGCTAAACGCCATTCATTATGATGATGTCAAACTCGCAGAGGCACCACTCTTTCTCAAACCTTACAGCTACTGCAAGTAAGCCTTCAAAACATCCATCGACATGACACATCTGTAAAGCTGACATGCTTGTCATCTGCGCCGGCGTACCCGCTCTCAACCCAAGGGACATTTCACTTGGGGTTACAATTAAGTGGGCATTATGTACACGTTTTGCAATGGTATCGTTTCACCCTACATCGACAGTGTGTTTACAAGTGCTGCTCAAAGAGCTCAAATGTATTTTGTTAGGATAGCTTTTGCTTGGTATTAGGGCTAAGGTGGGGGTTAGAGTTTTGAATTTCTAGATTATTGCTATTTAGAAAGTAAGAAGCTTTTATGATTTTCGTTAGGTCATATTTTGCATTGAACTGCTGTACTATACAGATGATATTGTAAATATTAATTCTGGAACTGGTTTGAATCACTTTACTGCTACAGTAAAGTGTCTGTACACTGACAATAGAGTAATCAAACATGCTTCATTTTGGAAGGAACTCAAGATGTAAAATCTGAACTTATTTTACCTGCAGACAGGTTCCAAGAATGTTGCATTCTGTATTCTAGACCTCTCCAACTCATAGTCATTCAGGTACGCCAAGAAAGCTCGCTATTACTCAAAACAACTGTATTAGGAATGCCTACCTTGCTTCGTCTCTGCACGTATTCTCTCATTACGTTTTGCTTTTTGCCGACAAGACTCTCCTTGTCCCTCTCACCCTGTCTCTTCACACCCATGCAACTTTTCGCCTTTGTTATCCAACGTTTCAGCAACAATTGTTTACATGATCTGAAAATGTATGGTTGACAAAACTACCGAGAAACAGAGCAGAAGTTTTATTATATATATAAATATATACATAAACTAATGAATATACTGTAAATGTTTTTTCTTCTTTTTTCTTATTTTTGGCTCTGTATATAGGTTTGCATATTTTATAGGACTTTTACTTCTATCTACAAGGACTGGATGATTATGAATCTTTCAACTTTAAGTTATGATAAAAGTCTTTAAAAAAAAAATCTGGTGAAAAGTCTTTAAAAAAAAATACAATCTGGTGATGAATCAAACCAGGTGAACTGTAGTAGTCATTAGCATGGTTAGCGAGTGCAAGGCCCAAGTATAGATGAGGAGGGCATCGAATTCAACAGGAATTTTTTTTTTTTTGTATCATAATCTGAAGTGTTGCCAACATGCTTGTTTGTTTATCTATTTATTTATTTAACTGAATTTTTTGCATTTTTCATTTTGCAGTGTATCAACAGAATTGCTTTCCCAGTGTTAATTTTAACTCATTTTATTTTTCTTTTAATTTATAAAACATGAGTATGTGTTTGACATTTCAAATGAAGCCATTTTTAAATATCTATTTTTTTACATGTTTTATATTGTGGGACACAATGGAACAATGCTACTGGCAGAGTCAGGGTCTACAACTACTCTCTACGTGAGAATGTAGAACATGCTTACGACTGATGTTGTGTTTCTGCTGTTTGAACCGTCTACTGTTCTGATCATTCCGCTGATCTGAGATCTGCTCTAGGCTTTTCTCACACATGTAATTCCACCTCTCCATCTGAAAACAAACAAAAAACAATCTGCACTAATCCATCCGTCATCTCAGCCGCTCAGACTGCAAAAGCATTCCTCATCAGATTTATAACTATTTCAAAACAGTCTGAAGTACAAGGGAGTAGCAAATGGGAGGCCACAGCCTGAGGTGTAAAGTTAAAAAAAGAAAAATGAAAAAAAGGAGAAAGGAAAAAATGAATATTTTAAACATTTTGTCAAGAGTCAAGAGTGCTGGGTGTCGTGTGGATTATTGCCAAGTCTATCACAGTGAGAGAGAGCTATTGACAGTCAGTATTGAGTGCTTTAACTGCTCCTGCCCTGTACCTCTGAACTGCGCATTTCCCTGGATTCTTGTTTTGTAATTTTACTGAATGATGCGTCTCAGCTTAGCCCAATAATAAAGCACAGTCTAGAATAAACCAGCGCTATGCCTCCCCTATTTCCTGCTGTTTTTATACTAGCTTTTTTATGTGGTGTTTTATCCCTCTGTTCTTTTCACGAGTTAATGCCTCTACCGATGTAGACAGAAGCCACTTCAAACTAAGAGATTACACAAGCGATATTTGTCTTAGGCAGCATCACAGGATCCTCACTAAACTTAAGTTCATATTCAACAAAATGTTCAAATGGCCAACTAAAGCCAGCATGCTGGCTGGGAATCCAGAGTAAACTACTTCTGCCTGAACTTTTCACATTTCACCATTTTTATGTTCTTAAAAAAAAAATGACCCGAGATCTGATAAGCTGAAAAAACAGAAGCAATGCAAAATGTTTGTTTAGTTACAACAGATTGTATGTTAAACATCCAAATATTTCTTTTGAACAAAACATAATGGAATTTGCCGGTACACAAATTATGCCATCAGAACCTAATATTGGTATACAGAACCAAGTATTGGTATCAGTCTGATATCAGCTGAAAATGCTTGAACGGATTCTGAATAAATCTGACCCAAACGATAACAAATACAGTCTGAAACAGCACACACGCAAATTGTGAGATGTCATGTTAGCTGTGTATCTCTTCCAGCTGGTAGTAGAGTACTTGAGTAGTATGACAGTCTACATTTAGATGCTTAAGCAAAAAAGCTTTAGTTAAAATGTTAAGCTTCATTTTAAACCTTAGCTTTAGCAGATGTTAAGGAAGAAATATAGGATTGTATCAGATGTTTCAAAGTTTCAATATCAGAATCAGCATCAGAAGAGGGATATGTCTGCAACTAACACATTTGCCTTAGTAATACTATTCACTTATCTTGGATCAGGGAGACCAAATAATAATAATAATAATAATAATAATGATAACAATAATAATAACAACAATAACAACTAGAAAAAACAAAATTCCTGAAGAAATTTTAAAAGGGCCTGCTGCCAAGAAACTACCTACAGACTCTATACCAACCATCTCCTACATAGCATTAGCAATAGCAATAGAATTAGCATAGCATTAGCATTAGCATAGCATAAGTATAACATACTAGGTTTCATAATGCTTGGTCACTCTGTGGACACTAAGTTTATTCTCCTGAAACTGCATTCATTTCAATGGGGTGAAAAATGAATTGAAGTGAATGGGGGAAAAAGGGATGAGTGAAAGAAAACGAAAAGACGAATGCGGGTCATCACCGATCACGTTTGTGTGTCGGGGGAGTTGGCCCGATGTACCACACGAAGTTTGGTGGGTTTCAGATGAAGCATGACCGACTAGGACGATCCGAATGTTGAGCCCTATTCATTCTCTATGGCATTTCGGCCATCTTTGTGGGAGTGTAGCGTCGCCACAGTAACGCAAAATGCCAATAAAAGTAATACCACACCTCGCAGTGACCAGCCGAACGTTTTGGTATATAGGTTGCCTGGGTGTGCACCACAGTTCGGGCCGCAGTAAGTGCGATGGAAAAATAAATAAAGAAACCCAAGTCAAGAACAATAAGGGACTGCCCTATTGAAATGAATAGGAGCCTTCATTTGAATAGGCAGGCCCCTAATAATAGCAACAACATAGAGCTACTCAATAAATACATGTTTATTACAATTACATTTTAAAAATGAAGCCATACAAAAACAAGAGAAGTCACAAAGGCCACAATTACTTTGGCATAATCTGAAAATTAAGACACTTACAAAGACATCATAAAAGCAATTTAAGACCAATAATAGAAAGAGGCATTAGAAGAACAGGAATGATTAGGAATCACTGAAGCGTATTTGTGCCCTGTGGCTAGCTGTAAAGCAAGGACTAAGCTGCATATACAGAATTAACAGCCTTACTGAACTCTCGTCAAAGTCACAGTGAGTCACTATGCTCTTTTTTCAGCAGATGAAAAAAATGTCTTCCAGAATCTGACTCTCCTCCAAGTCCTGCTGTGATTGCTGGCTTTGGCCTGGGGTAGAAAGCAGGGACCTGTGAGGGGGGCAGAAACCACTGAACGGCTGCCGAGGGGCAGTGAAATTCCTGTGGACAACAGGGCTGCTCCTGCATCTGCCAGGGTTTCCAATGGGACTGAATATGTCCAACAGCTCAACCACAGACAAATCCAACCTGCAGGAGAAATGGAAGATAACAAAAATCAGCAAGATCAGCAAAAATGTTTTTAAAAACAAGAAAGCAAAACACAGTATACATATAGCATTATACAGCTTATCGTGTTTTTACTGTAGATTTTACAGTTTTATTTAACTTAAATAAGTATATTTGCAAAAAAAAAAAATCAATAGATGAGAATTTCTGATATGAACCCATGAATGCTTAGGGAACACTACTCTGATTTTGTTAACATAATATTCAGTTTGTTTTAAGCAAACTTCATTCATCAAAGTACACAGAGATTAACACAAGCTCCTATACAGTGCCACCAGAAAGTATTCACATCCCTTCACTTCTCCACATTTTGTTACAGACTTATTTTAAAATAGATTTGCATATAGTTTTCGTTTAGAAAATCTATACATAATGGTCCATAATGGCAAAGTGAAAACATGTTTTCAAACATTTCTTAAATGTATAAAAAATGTAAACATTCAAACACTATAGGTACACATAA
This sequence comes from Bryconaethiops microstoma, assembly GCA_037577275.1. Taxonomy (NCBI): domain Eukaryota; kingdom Metazoa; phylum Chordata; class Actinopteri; order Characiformes; family Alestidae; genus Bryconaethiops; species Bryconaethiops microstoma. The sequence goes on from JBBJLS010000023.1 coordinate 12,407,681, forward strand.
GTAATCACACCCTATGCTATGACACTCAAAATTGAGCTCAGGTGCATTCGATTTCCACTAATCATCCTTGAGATGCTTCTACAACTTGACGGGAGTCCACCTGTGATAAATTTAGCCTATTGAAGATTATCTGGAATGGTGCACACCTGTCTATATAAGGTCTCATAGTTGACAGGGCATATCAGACCAGAAACCAAGCAGTGAAGTCCAGGAAATTGTCTGTACAGGCTTTGATTGCTGCGAAAGGTGCTTCAACAAAATATTCATCCATTGGTATGAATACTTATAAAACACCGGATTAACAAGCTTCTGGCAACAAAAAAAATAAAAATTGTGCATCTTTCTAAAAAGTTGTTTTTTGTCTTGTCATTATGGGGTACTGTATGCAGATCTTTGAGTAAAAACTATACACAAATCTATTTTAGAATAAGTCTCATATTTCAGTACATCCATAGTGGTAACAGCACGCATGGACTTACTACTTATTTTGATATTTGAAAACATAGCCAATAACATGTATATACACAAGTAAACATGTACACTTTCCCACTGATCCACTAAATGCAGTAGAATATGTAGAATACACCAAGTATCAAGTATACAGAAGTATGTCAGATTTATATTGCCTCAAACAGAACTGTAAACCAGGCACAGACGGACTTATCACCTCTGGCATTTTCCATCATTGTTTGTCATTTGCTGCTTGTGATTTAAATATGCACAGAGGCAACGTGGGCTTTTAGGTTTTGTGATGATCACAAGAATGCACAAACTTCTATAATATCTCAACTAGAACAGGGGTTTATCACAAGTTACTTAAAAAACCTTGGCTAACTTGCTGAGTAGCTTATTTTCCAAAGAAGGAAAAGGGAAATCTTACAACATAAATATGTAGAAAGTAAAGCGTTTATAAAGGTAAAAATAGAGGTGGACCAATACTAGTTTGTAATATAATTGAAAGCTATCCAACTCTAACTACTTTTAAACGCAGGTTATGGTGATTTGGTCTGATAAAAGTGTCCCACCTTTCATGGTTTGGTCAAACCCGAGTTTAGAAGCATCAACTAGAGACGGGCCCGATCTGATATGATATATTCCAGTTTGCAGCTTGCGCTGGACTTTAAACTCGTTATTCCACACCCTGAACCTGCGGAAACTTCAATCTGAGCGAGCGAATAACATTAGCCGCTGTTTTAAACAAAATGTCGCTCGTTTGAAGATGCTTTAGTCTGGAAACGCCGAAAAGCAATACGGTTTTAACTTCAACAAATAATGCTAATATTAAAGTAAAAAGACGTATTATATCGGAATCTGTATCGGTATTGACAGTAGCGTATCGGATCGGAACTGGAAAAACATGGATCATCCCATCACTAGCATCAACAAATCTTACTTTTTTTATTTTGCATAAGTATCTCTCGAGAAATAAAAGCATCTATTTTATGCGTCCCCAAAGAGCCAGTAATGCAAACTGTGTTGGTATAAAATTTTAATGTCTCACAAACAAAGAACAATGCTCCTCACCTTCAATATAAAGTAAATTTAAAACATTCATAAAGAAAGACGGCAATCTAAACTCCGGCAGAAAATATCATGAAAGCACATGTTGGGAACCGCTTCCCAAAACAAGAAATTTTTAACTTATTACAGGCATGAAGGAAAGCATGACAAGTGACTGAAATGAAAACTTGACAAGTGACTGATCATACAGTCAAGCGCACAGAGTTGAACCATAGTGGGAGCAATAAATAAACAGACTACAAAACTATGGAATGGCTACTTCTCAGATATACAAGAATATAATTTTTAACCCTTATAAGCATAAATGAAAGAATGATAGGTTGACATGTGCATCATGACTACATGTATTCAAGAACTACATACGCATTTTCTTTATTTCTATGAATAGATTTATTAGCTTAAGGTAACATAATATAAAAACCACATATCTATGGGAAAATGGAGAGACTGTACAAGTGACTTAAAGAAGAAAGGGATGATGGTTGATAGGGTGGGACTTCAGCCATGCTCCCTCTCGAAATGTGAGAATTTGCATTTTTATTTGTTGATTTAGTTAACGGACAGGCCTCTCAAACAGCCATCCATCAACAGACGACACTGCCGGTATGAATAATGCATCACTTACCGGCGGTCACAATCTATAACAAGGCAAGGAGGGTATCGTTTTGGCGGGTGGGGGTGTCGGAGGTAGGAGGACATTGCTGAAGAGAATGCTAATGTATCAGGAAGGCATATCTAATAATATTTTCAATACATTTCATGAGGTTTGCTGAAAAGTAACCATGAGACATTAGTATCACTTAAGGGAAGGTCTTGCTAATCCCTAGTCTTCATCTACCGGCCTATTCCCGAGGTCAGAAAAACCTGACAATGATGGGCAAATGTACAAACCAGAAAAGCTCCAATTCAGAGCAGAGGGAGGGGAGAGATTGTGAGGGAGTTTCAGGCTCTGCTTCAGTAAAGCCAAACAAAAGACTGTTTATCAAATTCCTCTTCCTCAGAGCCCAGTTATTTTACCACTCTCATTAAAAATGTCCGTCATGCTCGAGTGCTCCTTTCATTTGCAGTCCAAACAGTAATATAAAAATCCTAAACCGACAAATGCTGACAAACCACATGTCAATTTCCTTCCAATAAATAGCAGGCAAAAGGAAAGGTGGTGTGCCGAACCCACTGGCAGAAGAACTCTCATTACTCATGGGCTCTATCTAAACCACGCTCAATCTTTTTAGTTACAAAATTACAAACAACTCCACCCCCATAACAGGAGCCACAAGCGGTGGAGTTCAATTTCAGGAAAATGTTGCTATAGTTCGCAAAACAAGACAGAAATAGTTCGATAGACTTATTGTAGCAGCAGCTCTGAATCCAAAAAAAAAAAAAAGAAAGAAAGCTGTAAAGAAAGTTTTGTTTGAAAGGCTACATTATTCATCTCTCACAAAACTTTTATACTTTATGGACACAGTGGACAATCTAAACACAGCCTAGAATAAACAACTATATTTGAAAAGCTTTCAGTTCCAGAGTCCGTTAATGCTGTTGACAGTACAAAGCAAAATGAGTCAGCTTTAATGCTGTGTGGATGTGAGCTCCACCATGGAACATGAAATCAACAAAAAATAACAAAAGAAACAAGACAGACAGCATGATTTCTTCTCCAAAACCAAGTCTCGGCTGATGCCAGTACCAGATTTATAATAGGCTATTATTAATTTAGGCCATTCAAATTACACGACCATTAGAGAAATTAGAGAGCAATATCACCTGTTCCATTCAGATGCAAGATATAATAACATCCCACTAGTTTGACATAACTTTACTCATTAAAATCTGTTAAATTTTAAAATGGAGTTATTTTTAATTGAAACGCTTCAAATGAAAAACTTAAGATGAACAGCTGGTCATCATGCTTAAATTATTCAGACACTTTACTACCTCTCATACAGTCTTAAATCAAAGAAACGGCTACTTGCCTTTTCGATATTAACATGTGCACATGCCTACTGTCATACTTTAATGCCTTCGCTTCATATTAACTTGCCAATAGCAATTTAATTGACTTTCTGGGCAATGTGTGCAAATAATACAGTACAATGTGTGCAAATAAGTGTGAAGTGGCCAAATTGGCTGATCTTGCTTCCTACTAAGTGTCAACACTCAGCAGTTTCTAACTACTAGGAGAAGTTATAGCACAAAATCAAAAGTTATTTATCTACATATTTAATTTACATTAATTTATATCTTTAGCTTAAATCAACTGAAAAAATCAAGACTGTGAAAGCAAACAACTGTGGGTAATACTAGTAAGCTTAAGGTAAGACATGACAGGTGAATGAGGTCGTTTTTAAAAAGTAGGTATAAAAATCCATTTTCACCATTTGACTACTGATATATTTTTTTTACTTTATAAAACATTTTATAAAAAAAAAAAATGAAATGCCACTGTTTATTTAAATTTTTATTTATATTTGATATATTTTGTAGCATAAATCCAGCTATGAGCAGTATATCAAGAACTCCTCTGGTATGATGCATGGTCAGGAATGAATACACTGAATTTAATGAATGGAGGTATTTTAGAAAATGAGATTTTAGGTTTTGAACATTGAGAAAGGCTGATTTTAAGAAAAACTGTTCTAACGGAAGGCTTCATAACTGAATTACCCAGTAAGATCTTAGATAATGTGAACCTTTTGTTTAAATGTCGTCATCAGTTCAAAGGAAATAGGCCATCTTTATTAGGGAATAGACCAGATAATCTAGTTTGTTTCTACAGGAAACACACTTTTCAAGCTTTTTCATTTATTGGTATTTCAGTAACACAACATGATTGTGATGAGTAAGGGCACAGCTAAGGCTTCAAAGGTGACAACTTTTGGAAAATGTTAGACAGTGAATGTGAACTGAATAAATATATTGAAACTGACATTTCTGTTTCACATTTTTTACAGTGTACGAAAGGATCATGAATGCTACTTATCCAAAAATCTGAAAAATGATCGATGAGATAAAAGGGATGAGTGCTATCTCTTCCCTTTCATTTTAAATACTGTTGGAATCTTGGAACGGGTTACACAGACAAAGAGACTGGTTCAAAGTATGATACATAACACTCAGATATTCACCAACTCACATAAGCTCTAATATTCTCCTAGTTCCTTCCGTGGCTGAGAAAGGGATCACCACATGAAGATGCCCAGTAGCTAACTTTCAAAAATGAGTACAGCTACCCAGCTGCTTGGCTAACACCAAGGTCCTGCCTCTCAAAAACAAAAGTCCTTAAAATGACAAGCTTCATTGATTTCCTCAAATCAGATTCACCATTGAATAATGCAATAGAAGCCCCAGGATGTTGGACTACAATAAAATAGTTATTGTCCATACATAAGCTTACTTTCTGCAGAGCTTGTTAGTTTAAACAGCGCCATGTCATTGGGGTTTGGGCTCCTATCAGGATTAAACTACTCACCGAACTACAATCTCAAACCTTATTAGAATATGGTTTCTGGGCAGCTAGGCATAAACAGAGAAAAAAATTAAGTTAAAACTGGGGGGAAAAAAATCATAATTATAAAAATCTGTATTTATTCCCGTTCTAGATCAATTCAAACATGCATAACTAAACATTTGCCTAACTGAAATGGGGAAATGGAGCTTCTGTTACTGTCCTTGTTGTAATTGTAGGACTCTGCATATAATTCATTGCTGGATCTCAAATACATTTCATTACAGTGAAATGAGGATCTGAATTTGAAACAACCTCTCAAAATTCAAGGATCCTGCTGATCATTAACAAAGGTATCTCAGTCCGTGCACTCAATAGTACTCTTTACACTTTGAGTGATAAATGTGGAGTACAAATGACAATGAGAAATCCCATCCCTGTCAGTTCTCTTGTTCTCTGGGTATACCATACATATAAATAAGACCACATGCAAACTAGCCTAATTCATTTAGCTTCATTAAAGCCAGGCCCAGTCATCAAAACAAAGAGAATATTTTCTATTAATGCAAAATATTCACAATACCTATCACCGAAAAAAGGCAATTAGTTTTTCAGACAGTATACTCTTTTTGGAATCATAAAATAGCAAGAACTCTTTACAAATGACTTACAAATACTCCGCATTTTTTCGGAGGACAGCATACTGAGCGAGACATACTTGGGCTCACACAGAGGGGGTGGAAAAAGACATGCTGTCACATTAATTACCTTTCCACGTTAAAGGGAAACGGTAATGAATTTCCTTCCCTTTCACAGAGTGTGTCTCGCGCTAGCGGTCAGTGATTCATTCTCTGCCTCTCTCTTTCTCATTAAGTGGGGGGAGGCTGTGCGTTCCCGGCCTGGGCTGAAGAACTCTGTTCAATTACACCTGCTGCTGAGGCCTGCTACGCCAGCTAATGGGACTCAGCTTGGCTCCTGTCAGCCTCAGAGCTAGCCGGCAAAAATCTTCATTTAGCTCATCAAATAGTGCCTGCATCACACTCTGACCAGTCTCCTGTCCTTTTTTTGCTATCTTTTTTTCCTTCTTTCCTTATGTTGTTTACCCCTGTTTTCACCCATATAATACTCCCTCACAACTCTTTCCATTTTCTTCATATGCATAATACAGGTCTATCACAGAAGCAACATTTCCTAAACCACAATTAATACACACACTTGCCTCTCTGCAGCAGGAGAGGACCCCACTGTACTGTTCAGCCAGAATTCCCATCTTTTTAAATCTCTTTGCACTCAATCCAAAATTGAGCTTGTTAAACTGTATTTATTCGCATGGGCCTTTCACTGGATTTGTTATGTAGTGCTGGATTTTGCACATCAAAATAAAATCCTCACTGCTGAGGGATTCTACAATGATCAAACTTAACAAATTAAATGTACTGCTCAAGCAAAGCCCATTTCCTTCTTCAAAACAATATGAATGAAAAATTATTCAAAATAAATTTAATTTATTTAATCAAAATAAAACTATAATGCAGAAACCCATTTATTGATTCATTTTCAACCGAAAAATAACATTTGATAATAATTACATATTAAATGTCATTAAATTACTTAAGTTTACACACACCCTGGTCAAATTAGTTAAATTAAAGTAAGTGGCAGCAGATCAACACACAAAGAAGTGGCTATGTGGACATCTTTGTGGAACATCTGATATGTAATTCATGTTCACTGTTCATTGTCAAGAGGTGGAACAGAGTGCAAGGACATTTCCATTGTAGGTTTGAAAATATGACATCCTGATCAATATTCGAGATGAAGCAAAACAGAAGCAGAAAGGAAGGTTCATGAGAGCACAGAGACACCATTTGTAGCCACAGTTTTTGAAACGACACAATTCAGAAAGAATACAACTAATAACCATCAGTGACACAAAACTGAGGGCTGTAAATGCTGAATTGCAACATTTTTGTGATTATTTAATATTAAATTAAAAACTAGTTGCCCACACCCAAATGCAATTCACTGTGCCACAACATGCGCAGACAATATTATTGTTGTTGCTGTAATAAAATCAACAACTTCATTCCATCCAACCAGTAGATCAGAACATCCAACTAATCAGTTGTTTGAGACAACTAATTAGACAAGCGGAATCAGGTGAGCTTCTGCTCAATTTTAGTGAAAACCTGCAGCCATACCGGCACTTTTCAGATAAGACTGGGTGATTCCTAGATACACTTGTGAGTAAAGATCTGCAGACCTAGACTATCAGCAGTGTCCCATGCACTTAAAACAAAATTCATTATGTCTACAGATATTCTTCGTACTTTTTTCAGCTTCATAATGCCTTTTCTAAGCTTTAAACTGCTATAGACTGAATAAGTGGAATGGTTTTTGTGACAGCATAAACAACAGATTCAAAGATTGGAAGTTTTGTTTCCAAATACAAAACTTTGTGATCTGAGGAGTAAATGGTACATTTTGAAAAGTTAACAATGTGAGTAAAATCCATAATATACTATAGGTCTTTTATTGTGAGAGTGAGGTTAACTTACCTGGGTGCCTGAGGAGTTCTGGGAATGCTGAGGGGCAATGCCATAGGTGAATTAGATTCTGTGAAGCTCTGAGAATGTACAGGAGAAGTGGCCATATCCTTGGTGATCATAGAGAGTTCTTCAATGATGGAGAAACAATTATCATTCAATTGAATCTTTGTTCCATTGTTTTCCAACTACACAAACACATGCATATATCGTACTTTGTGAATCTACTGGTTCAGGAGGTTGAACGTTCCCACTGCACTTCCATGGCTGAACATCATTTAGAGGCTGTCTGACATCTCCCAGCAAGGCCTGTAGCTCTCCCTCTTTTTCTTTACTGCAGGATCAAACAGAGACCAACAAAGAAAGAAAGAGAGTTCTGTTTTCAGAGAAGACAGCCTGGTGGTATACACCCCCCTGCTGCACATGCATTCCCTGAAATAATTACTGAAGCAGCATCTGAATTTAGTTTTGTCATTTGCCAAGGCAAAAAAAAAAATTTGAGACTCAAAACTGTAGTGTAGCAGACTCAAACTTTTTGTTACATCTGTTAAAAGTACAGTTTACCTTTGTGAATCTGTTGTGGGTTGAGGATCTTCGTTAAGCCGAATTCCATTACAGGACCGCTCTAATTCTTGTGTAGATGCTTGCTGAAACCTGAAAACAGTTGTGGTGTGTTGCTTATCAAAATTTCATTAGGGAAATAACAGAAAATCTATAGTTTGTCAACTACTTGGCCGTACTTGCTGTAGTCAAGACGTGATTGGCTGAGTTCCTGGTTTTGTTTTAACAGTCTTTCCTCTTGCTGAGCAAGCCGTGCCTGCAGTCTCTCTCTTTCCAGCTCCAGCTGTTTCTTCTGAAGCAACAAACGCTGCCGTTTCTCCACCCAATCCTCCCCGCCAAAGTGGGGTACTGTCCTGCTGAGCTCCACCCTGGCCCTGTTTGTATTCCCTGGTCCCAAGTCATGACATAAGCCTCTAGGCTCTGTGGCACCATGTGGTCGCACAGCAGCACTGACCAAATGTTCTCTTTTTGAACGCCTATCAGGTCCAGGCTCACTCCATGCTCCTTCTGGATACTTGCGGGCAACTATGGTGCACCCATCATGGCAACTGCTGCCTTGCTCACACGGTGAGTGCACATATACTGGGTCACTACAGAACCCTCCTAGAAAAGGCTGAGCACAATTTACTGACTCTAGTTTGCACCCCTTATTTTCGCAAGATGGGAGATTCAAGTATGAGCCATCCTCAGCAGCCCCCTTCCCTTCCACATTCCTTGGTCTGCTGAGAGCTTTCTCATTGCTGGCAACCTGCAAAGAGTTGAAAGACAGTAATACTGAAGAGCTGACTTAATTATAATGCAGCATTGAAATGGTCACAAAAGGAGGCTTCACTAAAAAGGGAGCCAGTATTGATAAGATACTCTACCTATAAATGGAATAACTCAAGGTCACCCAAACAAGATATAAACATTCAGGGCAAAGGGGAAACGTCTGCCTTGAAGAGGACTGAAGTGGGCTACTGCTTAATTCAAGAGGAGGTCGTGGAGCACGCAAACAAGCATTACTCACAGCCAAGGTTTCAGAAAGGACAGACTGATTTTTTTTCTCTTTACTACAGCAGTGTAAAAAGGCAAAAGGTGAACTGAGTCTATGCTTTAACTAATGCAAGTAGCATTTTTCTTAAAAATGCCCAGCTGTAGACAGATGAATCAACTAATTATTGTACTGAATAAGTATCCCAAAATTGTATTAGGTATAGTATGCATAACTGATGATCTGCTGAGCATACAATAAACTCTGACATTTAAGGGAAGCTGAAAAGTCAGGAGAAATTTGATTAGATAGTTGAACATTCTAGGCAAGTACACATTGTTTGCATTCAGGGACACATCCTTAGAAGTTTACCTTGCAGCGAGAATGAGACTGATTGAGGTGGGCAATGGACTTGTTGAGTTTTTCCTGCTGCTGGGAAAGGTACTGCTGATAAAGTCCCAGCAGCTCCTGGCACTCCCTGTACTGTTGCTGCAAGCCTGGAGCGCAAGGTCAAGGAGCAACACATGCTGTATAACTCCACTACTGTGTCCACTTAAGACTAAAACCACTCTGCTCTCCAGCCAGACAAACCAATCTGTTTTCCTCCACTATGTTGTTGCCTGCCAAATGCTGAGGAAGCAAGAAGAATGGATAGAGTACAGTGGTAAATAAAAAAATAAATAAATGGGTGGTTGTAGCCTAGTGGGTAAAATGCTTGCGTGTGAATCCGATGACCAAAAGGTTTCAGGTTCAAAGTCCCACTTTCTACCAGTGTGTCCTTGATCAAGACACTTAACCCTCAGTGTCTCCAGGGGGACTGTCCCTGAAGCCGCTCTGGATAATAGCGCCAAATGTCCCCCTTTACCCTTTACATAAATAAGGATGCACTGGTCCAGTACAAGTAGTGGAATTTCTGGGCCAGTACAACAACCATTATGCTTGGTCAATAACAAATGCAGACAAACGATTATTATCTGCCACTATGAAAGATCACATGTGAGCATTATAGAGCTTGCATTTTCCTTGACAAAAAACTAACATATATTTACAGACTAGGGTAGTTTCAAATTGTGCTTATCCATTTGATAACTATATTCTATAGTTTGACAACTATATTCTGTCATTTGATGTCAAGTAATACTGTTAACAACCAGTGGTACAATCATCATCACAATCATTTGGGTGGAAACCAAAATGGCTAATTCAGACATGACATTTTTTGTTTTGCAGACACTCTTTTCCAGAGTAAAGGTCTACACAGGATTTATTATTATTTGCCACCTACCTGCTTAAGCCAAATTTCATGCGACCTGGGCCCACAGAATCTAGTACTGTTCTTGCCTGCACCCACCTTTTGAACCACAAACCATGCCTGTCATCACTAGCCTCTTTGAAATATGTTTTGTCCGCTTCTGTCCGCATTTACACTTCGCCTGGAGCTTTCCCACATAACCACTGCAACACAGCAGACAGCATCATCCAGAACAGCAGCATTCACACCAGTAGGTGAAAACGTCTAACACAGTGCCATTGATATTTTTTTAGTGAATATGACCCTGAGAGTGTAGTCAAAGAATTCTTAATGTGACATGCACTTACTGGTGTAGCAGTTTGTGTGTCTGCTCTTATTCTTATTGGAATGAAAGTTCATACTTGCCTTTATTGTTCTCCAATACACACCCAAACTTGTGCATCAATACTATCATGTTAAATATACAACCTTAAATATGTGAGTGTAAAAACAGCGTTTTATTCCCATTCATCAGAAATGATAAAGGGGCTGCTGGTACAATACATGTCCATATAGCACGCATGTAAAAGATAGAGAATTCATGCAGTAGAAAATAATTATAAATGTAAAACTTTTCTTTTCTTGCTCAGGCCAGATACTGTCTTTTTTCTACTCTTGAATAAGCATAAAAAGATAACATGTTCATCTGAAGACCACAGCACGTAGTCTATACTTTCAGAGGATGGATGGGGAAGTTAAGAGATCTTCCCATGAGGACTCTGTTGCAGTACTGCCCTGAAGGTAGGAAAACAGATCAGTGGCACAAGGAGGCCCATAGTCCAATCAGACCTACTATGGCTTCTAGCATCTATGACTGAGTTGGAGCAGCCGGCGCCTGCAGTCATATTTGTGACTTTGTGAAAAGTGCAGACAGTGTGAAAAAAAAAAAAAAAGAGTGGTGAGACATAGGCATTACTGAGGAGAGATAGCGGTTTCTTTGGGGCGCAGGCTTCACAGACTCCTCCATCTGGGTCTGGCTGGCCAGACCAAGGCACAGTGCCAAGCTCAGAGATGGGGAACTGGCAAACACACTGCAGAAACTAGAACAGAACAGATCTGGAGCAGAACCACTGCCACACCGGGTGAGCCAGCTAGTGACAGCGTGACGCAGCCAGCTCTGTGTCTCACTTTGCCTCTCTCACTCTCGTTTAAAGAGACACACAAACAAATACAGGATTTTAGCTACTTTTAAGTTTCTGCACCCTTTCAGATATCATCACAAAAACCTATGGCCTAAGACCACGAACGCACCTACTCGCAAGGTTTCTGTCTAGAATCAGTAAAAAGTTACCAAATATTCTGGAAAAAAATTACACATTTTTACTATTAAGAAATGCAGCTATTAAGACATTTCTGGTATCCAAAGTTCGCTGTGGGTGCTACAAGTTATCTATTAAATTGGACAAAAGAATTGACTAAATACTAGCTTCAGAACGGCTGCGATTGTTTTTATCCACATGTGCTTTTGTGCACTCAGCATTGTTTGAGGCAAGTACATGATGATTCAAGACTGGACGATGCTAACTGGTTGTGAATAAGCCTTCATTGCTTGGCTGATCAATTGAATTTTTAAGTGAAAAACTTTGCTTTCACATTAAACTTTCTTAGCAAATTAATGATTGAGAAATTTCCAAAACTGATGGAATCCCCTTTTACTTGAATTTGCAGGTGAACTGCATTGCCCTAGAAGTAATGGATGAGTCATTGGTCAATTTGGAGTGTCCTCATTTCAAATGATTATGGAGTTTTCGAAAAGTGCTCGCAACTCGTTACACTGATACAGAGCCTCACAAACAGACATCTTCCTGCCTGGTGAGGACAAGCTTCTGATTGTTTGATAGGAGGGCAGGGCGTAAACAGATACATTAATACATTAATGTTAGGATGCGCAAGAAACGCTCAGCAATCTGGAACGACTGGAGCGCAACTGATAAGATTCTCAACTGCACCCCACACAATCCTGGCACCTCTGTTGGCTGCCCGCCAATCGGAGCTGGCTTCACGGGCCCTACATCAGAAAAGAAAAACTGGAGCGATGGCTTCTCCTCCCCTATCCAAAAATACACAAAATCAGAGCTTGCATTCGATATTTCAGACAGGCGCTGTCAACATGATTCACTCCCCTGTCAGCCTGCACAGAAATTAAATAATGAAATCTACCTCAAGGTGGAACGAAATCTCGCCGAAGAGAATATTTTAAACGTCTTTGCTCGATGCCAAGTAGGCCTAGCCTCTGTGTGTGTTGGGGCACGTGTGGGCTGTGAAGCAAACTGACAGGAAGACAGTTTTACACTGCTTTTTTTAAGAAAAGAAAAATGTTTTTTGGATTTTTAATATTGCATTATTTCATTTACTATGGAAATATGTTTTATGTCCAGTTATAATGTGCTAAAAAGTTTGTGTAAGTTGGTACACATTAGAAAGTTAATGCACAAGTTCTCAGCCCACTAAAGGACAAGAAAACCAACAAACTCATAACCAGGCAAACAAACTATTACAAAAGTGGTTTTAGAACAGCAATTCATCAATGCTATTCAAAATGCTGCGATCCCAACTTGAGGAAGATTAATGATATTGATGAATGCATTCAATTTCCCCTTTGTGTCTTATATAGCGCTTGATGTAAATTTTTCTGAGGAACAAAGTTAGCGCCGCTCTCTGTAATGGAATCTACTGCTCAGAGACGTGGAGCAGAATGCCAAAGAGAGATTTGATAAAATTCTAATTTCATTCTATACATGAGCTCCAAATTTCATCCTGCAGTACAGAATTTAATGATTTTTTGTCCCCACTCGCTCCTATCCAAAGCAGGGAGATATCCCCTTGATAACTGTAGTCTTGGCAGATGAGATAGAGCCAATTGTTCTGAAGATTATTTTACACAAGTCTCCTTAAGTGAATTTGCCTCTTGCCTTCCCTTAACCTTTTAGAACAGTCTGAAAAACCAGCGTCTCTGCGAGTTCCAATCTCCTCAGGGGGCTTTCGCAGAGTTTGTTTTAGACTAAAATCTCTTTTTAATAGAGTTTAAAAGTTTAGTGCAAAAGCTAAAGTGCATTTAGTTGTGTCGTGCACTTCTAGCTTCCGAGTTTGGGTGCCAATTGTACAATTTAGCAGCTGGTGAGTACTCTTCTTATTTCGTGACACCGTGCAACACTAACATTTTTTTCAACTGTGTTGAATCGCCAAAAAACTGTAAAACTGCCAGAGAAGGACAAGGGGTAACTTTGAGAGGTCTTTGGTGTGCCAAAAAAATGATGGGTTGCCTCAATAAGAAAACTTTTCCCACTAGTGAGCCATGCCAGCACTTGTGATTTTTACTATTTTAATACAGTTAAAAAACAATATACAAAACCAAGGTTAAGAACCCTCAACTAAGGTTACAGTACATAGACAACACTGCTGCCAGAGTTCTTACACACACTAAAGCCCTATCCTCTCTCAATTACACTGGCTACCAATTCAGGCTCGAATTAAGTATAGTTTTACTCAACGGAATTGTATGTCCAAACACACCGGAAATGAGGGCAGAAGATGCATGTTAGAGTAATGCAAAAGACCAAATCTGCCTACTCATACTTTATAAATATGCCAGCAGAAGGTAATTCTCCTTTGTAAATACAGGAAAATTCAACAGGGTTTAAATTGGCATCCTAACCTAGATTTCAGAAGGGAACAAAACACTTCTAACTAAAACAACAATGCCCCCTGCAGCAAAATCATAAGTATTACACCAGATCTTTTGGTCAATAAGAAAGTTAATAAAACGCAAAATTTTATGAAAATGTTACAATACACAAAAAATGTTACAATACACGATTCACCAGTGCCAAACATTGCAGACATTACAGACCCGGATAAGAGCCTCTTGCAAAAAAACAAAACAAAACATGCCTACCTGGTGTGGCTTGGTTTGCTCACCCTATCAGCAACAATTAAGGTGATATGAATTACATATTGAGCAGAAATGCAGGGGTCAATTTAATTCCATTCCACCCAGGAGATGGATATCATAATTTATATTTCATCTATATAACATTTTATGTGCGACTTTTACCAGAAAATTCATCTCCAGCGTCAGCTGAAATGGAATGGAATAGAGCCCTGTCTGCAAACTGAAATTATGTCTTTGTGATACAGACAGCCTTTGCTAGCCTCAACCATAATTACTATCAGTACAGATATGCATGAAAGTGAAAAAAGAGCATTAAAACAATTTCCATCTCTATGAACTTCGTTACTATTCTAATTTAACAACTGCTGTTGGGAAAACTAATCATGTTGCACTCATGTTGCACAGGAGTCAAACTGTCTAAAAAGCAATCTCTTGTAATATATACTTCAAACACTTACACAAATGTACATAGATGTCAAAAGAACAAAGACAGAAACAAAGGATACTTTCTCTTTCCTGGACAATGAGTCGGTTCTGTTGCTCTAGCTGTTGGATCCTTTTCTCAAATGTCTCTTGTTCGTCTCTGAGTCTCTGCACCGACTCCTCTTTCTCCTCACTTACTCTGCCAAGTGAAAAAAATTTTCGTAGAGTCAAACACGCCAAGCAACATATAAAAAAATTATCATCCAAGTTCACATTAATAATATCATGTTTAAAGTAAAATAAAATGAATGAAAAAATAGACATGTTTCCCATTTGAATGGACATGTTTCCAGCTGATAAAGATACAATAAATAAGTCAATTATGACATGCTGAATTATACCTGGCCAGCTCCTCAATTAAGTTGGCAATACGTCGTTTGTCTTCTGGGCAGAGGTCTTTAAGCGAAGCTTTATTGTTGGTCTGGTAGCCATGAGTCAGTGACTGTGAATAACAGAAATGAAAATCATCTGTATAATCAGAACCACAATGAAATGTAAATCACATCTGAGTATATACACATAGTTTTTTTTCTATTTATGGGTATCAAAGGAAGTCTATCACTACCTGGGCCACAGGTGTTTCAGTCAGCTGAGAAGGCATTTTTGATTTGGCAGATGTCTTCTCTAATGGAACCTTAGGCACAGGTGTTTTTGCAGCCAGACATGACACTGGCAGGACAGACCTTTCCCTTTTCTTATCTTCACTATTTAAGGCATCTCTTACTTTGACCTGTCCTTGGTTAGTGCTTAAGGACACAGACTTCAGCCCCATCTTTTTGCTTACTCCTGAAAAACAAAAGTCTAGTGTATAAACCTGACAATTTTGAGATGAGCAGCAGGCTTATCTCAGACTTAACACATCAGTATAGTACCTCATCTGAAACAGAATGTGCGCATAAACATTTATACACATGTCTACTGACAAGAACAGCGAAAATAATGTGATTAAAATAGGAAGGATCGTACCTCGAACCAACACCACAGACTGCTCTTCGTCTGATGATTTTTTTAAGTTAAGTAAACAGTAGTAAAGTATCTATTTGTCACACGTGATCACACCACAGCACCAGTGTAAATAAAGTTTAATTCTTTCTCTGCATTCAACCCATTCACCAAGTGAAGCAGTGAGCAGCCAGGAATGCAGCGGCCGCAAAGTAATGTGTGAGGGTGGTATCTTGCTCAAGGTTACTTCAGTGGTGCCCCAGGCAGTCCTGGGATCCAAACCCACAACTTTGTGATTGCAGGGGCTACACCCTAACTACCAGGCCACATTCCTATATTAGGAATAGCCCTTGTTGCCACTGCCTAGTTGGCAAAGTATACAAATAAAAACTCGTTTCCTTTTTTTTTATGACAACTGATAACTCAACACAGGTTACTTTTAAAAATCTCAGAGAGGGATAGCAGAAGAGCTGATGAAGAAAGCAATTAAAGTAATTAAACTTTCGAAAGAGACACTTTCGGTAAAATGTTAAAGCAAGAAAATCAAGAGAGCATAAAAGCAACAATAAACCCTCTGGGATGCTGTTACGTGATAAAAAATCTGAGATTAATCTTTTAAACAACAAACTAAATTAGCTAACTCGCTACTTAACAACACATCTTGTGGAAGAGTCTACCAGGCTATTCGCGTTATTTAAAGGATTAACAAATGCAGGACAGTAAATAAGTATAGCTCGTCGTGACAAGCAACATCCAAAGAAACAGAATAAAGCTCTAGGAGTGAGGATACTGTCATTAATCCAGCAAATCCCGGCACCGTTTCTGCACTCAGCAACAGACGCCATACAGAAACAAACCGCCACTACAGGACCAACCCGCCTCCTTCTCCGAGTGCGTCGATCTGATTTGTAAAGATGCTTCGGTTGTGATTATACCATTGGCTAAAAGAACTGTCACTCAAGTTCATTCCCCAATAGGGTTCCAACATTTCTTTGTTACGGTGACGCTGGGGTTGACGGAGAGCTTCTGCAGGGACAGTGTTAGGAATGGAGGATGCAAGGGACGAGAAGAACCTGAAGGGCTTTTCAGAAAGACTCACTTTAGGAATTACTCGGATTTTAGGTGCGTGATCATTTCTACTCTTCAGCTAAACATGGCATGGGCCCTTAGCTGTTTTATGAGAGCCACAGTGAAGCTAAAAACATGTCCTCTGCTAAGGTACTAGGAGTCATAGCCTCTCATAAAAACCTGAAAAACGTAGAATCTACATCTAATGTAATTCTAATTTTTTGTCCTCTTCCCGGGGGACTTGATTGTGGTTCTTTTGTTTATCCTCAGGGACAAAGTTGATAGTGATGGTTCATTTCATTCTAAGGAAGGCTTAGTGCTTTTCTAGTTTGTTGTGTGGTTCTGAATAAGTAAGTCTAAATAAGATTATTTTGTTTTATTTGTATTGTACATACTATATTTATACCCAAGGAAATTGCTTTAGTACTTTGTATTTAACCCATTCACCCGAATGAAGAGGAGGGCAGCCAGCAACACAGCAGGAGGGGAGGAGTGTGTGGAAGCGGTATCTTGCTCAAGGGTACCTCAGTGGTGCCACTGGCAGTCCTGGGATTTGAACCCACAACCTTCCCTGCAATTACCTCCTTAACCTGCAGGCCACCAGCTGCCCAGTAGCAGATACATTTATTTTATTTTATTTTTATTGTACTTACCATATTGATCCTGGAGGAAATTACATGAGTCCTCTGCATTTAACCCATTCTCCTGAGTAAAGCAGTGGGGCTGTCAGCAACGCAGTGAAAAGGAAGGAGCGTGTGGGGATGGTATCTTGCTCAAGTGTACTTCCCTAACCAACAGGACACCAGCTGCCAAGTAACCTTTTCTTTTACCTAGAAATCACAACTGCTTTCTGATTTCAGTGTTTCTTTTATTACAGAGAGCCTCCCCGGTGTGCTAGATGTACGATTTGTTGAAAGAGAACCTGCAGAGAAGCGATACCTCCTTTCATGGGAGCAGGTAGGAGCAAGTTATAATTTACAAAGTATATTCTAAGAAAAAGATTCAAACACTAGTTGATTTACACCAGACATGTGCTTGTTTTTCTTTCAGAAAAACAATTGTGTTTTGCCAGAAGACCTGAGAGACTTCTATCTCACAACAGATGGCTTCACTCTCACTTGGAGTGCCAAACTGGAAAGTGAGTTTTTTGTTATAACAGCCATATAAGTGTCTTAAACAAGAGAGGAATATGATTATTATTGATAATAGTGATGCATTGTTATATCTTTTAATGTGATATGACAATATAGTATCATCACTATAAATGAACTAGAAGTGTTCTGAATGGAAGAAGAAGTGGGTGAACATTACTAAAATAAGAACAGAAAAACTCCTAGTTGGCTACAAAAACCATTTGCAATATCTCACAAAGAGGGGCTTAGTACATTACTGACATAATAGGCTGTCCAAACAATTACTCTTTTATTTTTTTATTGTTTATATTTCAGCAGTGGTTATGTTTGCATTTTACAATGCCATATACTGTAAACCTTCAAAGCACTACAATTTTGAATTTCCAGTAACAAGAATATCTTTTCTGTGCAGATGAGCCAGTCCCTCTTGGCTGTATGATAATAAACAGTGTGGCCAAGCTTCGTCTTCTGGCTCAGTCAAACATCTACACCCTACCCAGTGCACCCACATTATCTGATCTTGATTTTGAGAACACATTAGAAGGTGAGGGTCAATACAGCTGTTCCAAATCCAACAGTTTATTACAAATGCATACTTACTGTGTTGTGTGAAGTGCTTTAGGCAATGCATTAAACTTGAATAGGTGCACCTCTTATGTTCTTTAGGGTCAGATCACCATGCAGAGCCCCACTTTGACTCACGAAGCCGAATCTTTGAGCTTGATTCCTGTGGTGGAAATGGCAGAGTCTGTCTTGTCTACAAAGACTGCACTCCAGGTGCTCCTCCATTTAAAGGATAGCTCTTAGCAAGGATAATAGATGTGTGTTTAACCTGCATAAGTGATAACTCATTTAACAAGCTCTTTACTGTATGTCCTAATTATATGTAGGTGATATGGCCCAACAGAGTGAAATTTGGTTCTTGGATCGGTCGCTATACTGGCACTTTCTCACCTCCTCCTTCACAGCATACTATAGGCTTATGATAACACATTTGGGCCTGCCGGAATGGCAGTACACATTCACACCTTATGGACCCAGCCCACATGCCAAGGTAGGAGGAACAGTTACACTTAAATCAAAACAAAGAGTTTGATAAAAGCACATAACATAATATTTCTATGTTATATAATAATATCAGATAGGTGCACTGCTATCAGAATATTCTTTCTGAAGTTTGAAATGGCTAAATAACCAGATTGATTTTTCTTTGTATGCGTCAAATTACCCTCAGGAATCAGGATTCTGTATAAATTTTCCACATATCATTGCTTATTTTAATGTAACCAGGAAGTTTTTAAAATAGATTTAAATCTGATTGTTATATCAGGATGTTCCTGAACCGCTTTTGACAACCAACACCCCTAACAATACTTGTCATAACACAAGGCCCATGACCATTACAACTATTACAGAGGGATAATCATTGAGGACACACATGGTTGTTGTATGAAAGCAAAATGCTTATTTGTGCTTTGGACACACATTGCTGAATAGAATAAACAATTCTAAACATATATGGAATTATGCTATATAGGCAGGAAGCATATTTGCGCAGAATCAAGGTGAACTGTGTACCATGTACCACATATTAGTTCAATTTAAAGCCAACCAACTGAAGACCAACAAAAGACACTGTGATCATAACTAAAATCAGTCTCCATCTTAACACAGCAATGGGCGTCTCTTTATCAGCCTCTTACGTTCCAAGATGACCCTCACCTTGATCCATCTGGGGAGCCATTCCCGAACAAGCTGGACCCAGCCAAGGCATTCCGTGGTAAAGCCAAACCAGCAGCTCCCAAGAAGAAGCAGCCAGCCCAGGCCCCAGCAAGTGGAGGAACAGCTGCCAGAGGGCAAGTGTCCACAGGCAGACAAAGTGTGAACAAACGATGACATACACCACCATCAGAATTATACATAGCCTGTTCTGCGAGCATGACGGATGAAAAGAATCTCACTCACACTTTTGCATGTGGGTCTTCTTGGAACAAAATTGTTTATCTCCAAAACATTATTAGAGAAGGAAAAAAACTTAATTTTCAATGTAAGTTAATGAAAGATTATTTTATTTTAAGACATTCTGGGTCCATCGTGATGTTTTAACATGGTGTGAACAGCTGGTGGTCTTTTCAAATTGTGTGTAAAAATAAGCAAAATGTATGGCTAGAGCAACTATGAACTATATTTATTAAACACTTTCAAAAATTACATGTGTGGTACGTGTGTACCTCTTATTTTTGTCTGTTCAAAACATAGTTTCTTGCTGTTAGCAAATGGTGACATCTAGCTGTTCTGTGCTCAGTCCATTTCATCATTGTTCTTTAAAAATTTCAGTTCTTCCATTTCTTATTCTTTATGGACAGGGCTAATGCTGAACCATTCTATTTCTGGATTCAGTCTTCTTCTCAAACTAGCAGAGTGGACCAGCAGGGAGAGTCCAACGTCATTAATGTTGAATAAGAGGCAGTGGCTGGTAAAATCTCCATCCAGAACCAGGGCTCAATTCGGATGACATTAGTCTCCCACATTTAGTGGCTCCTTTATTCTTATTCTATTCTGGTCCCATTGAATAGTTTTCGTTTCCACAGGGTTTCAAGAGCTGAATAAGTCACACACATTCTTCTCTGACCTTGCACTCAGCCAAAGGAGTACACTCTAATAATCCCTCTACATGTTCTAGTTTTTGGTTGGTTTAAGCAGGATGGAGCAACTTCACTAATGCCTTATACATCAAAGCCCCAGTCACTCCACCCACTAATGGAGCCACCACAGGAACCCATGCCCAGCCATTACCGGCCCTGGGGAGAGCAACAAAAGAGCACTCAACTGTAACAAAACTGCATGTGTTGCTAATTTCAAAAGTCTACTTTCATATCAAAACCTTAAACTCAGTTTTTGCACAATTTGTTAATGCCATATTAACACATTTGACAACATTTCATTATAAATACTATGGTCCTGAATTATTGGTGTTAACCATACAAGTGGACTAAATTAGAATTGAAGATGTTATTTGTTACGCAGTATTCTATAGACCAGCATTTTATCTGTAATCCTCATCAGTTTGAAATTAGTTTGATATCAGTTTGATAGATGTGATGCATTACACAAATACATCCTACAGCCATTAGGAAAACTAACCCTAACCCAATCCTGACTAGTCTAATATTGTTTATATTAAATAATGCAAAATATCTCATATACAATATAGTTTATTATAGGCTAATAAATACAATTAGGCTAGCATTAGTTCATCCTAAAACCATAAACAGGTATTTTCTTTTAATTTAGTATAGCACAGATGGTTTCTACCCTTTTAGAATGAGAAATTGAGCTACAGTAATGACGATTTGAAAACAGTTCACACAGTTAAGATTTTCCTATCAGAAATGTAAATATGTGTCATGCGCGAAGCGGGTCGAGGAGGAAGGTAAGAGGCACCACTGCAGACTTCCATGCTGTAAGGGGTTTTATTAAGGTAAACAAACGAACACAAAGGTGGCACGGGGGCCAGTCGAAACGAGTGCAATAACAAGAATGATTCGAGGAGAAGAGTCGAGGGGTTCTAAGGAACAGTATGGTCCCATGACGCGAACTAAGGAG
>JBBJLS010000023.1:12433348-12460634 GCA_037577275.1 Bryconaethiops microstoma
TCCACCGTGAGTTTAGCTGCCTCATCGTTGGGAAAGGACTCATACTGTGGCAGCAAGCGGAGATTGTTTGTGAACACAGAAATGCGCACGCACACACACACACACACACACACACACACACACACACACACACACACACATACATATGCACACACGTATACACACTCATCGTCTTACCCAACCATGTCATAGCACCCTCTTGTCAATAGACTCAAGGTACTTCACTGTAATTGCTAGTATAATACAGAATTTGTCAACAGTTCATTTATGCTCTAAACAGAGTTCTCATGAAAGGGAAGACAAAACCAAGGGAAAATCAAACATTAACAACTAAGAAGATTCCGCCTATCAATTAGCGTGTCTTTGCAAATGACACTCTTCAAACGGCATAATGTTATTCAACATGAAGCACTAGAGTAAATACTCACCCATTACTTATTACAGTAATTCAAGATCAGGTTTGTTTTCTACATGAATATGCAAGAGTGTAGAAGGTTGAGAACATAACTGATATTTTACAATGGATCATGCTATTTATAAAGCAGAATACAATAGAGCATGAACCGCAGATTAGGAGACATAATGAATGTTTATGAGACTCAATTTAATTCTGAATTTAACATTGTAGTGCATTTGATATTGTCTGTCTTGACACATTTGTCTTGTTCTGTGTTTTCAGGCATGGCACAAGGTGTGCAGGTGAGATTGCCATGCAGGCGGACAACAACAAATGCGGAGTCGGTGTGGCTTACAACTCTAAGGTTGGAGGTAAGCAAGTCAAAAATTGTTTTCACAGCCATCGTTTTATCCATGGCAATATATTGTAGGCTTTATAAAACAGCTTTGAAAAGTAATTATTTTTATAAAACAGCATACACTGTTAAAGGGTGTCCAACAGGGATCTTTGAGTGACACCATGGAAGAAGCATACATTGTTCCTTAATTTCAATTGTTTGTCCTTTAGAGAACCATTTTTGCAAAAGAGATGTGTGAATGTGAAGATTTCATGCTCTTAAACACAATCCTTCAGAGAAGCAAAATGATTATTCTGCGGCAGCCTTTCATGGAGCTTTTTTTTTTTGAGATTGTAGGGAAAACCTACCATTCTTGCTACTGACTCAGGTGCTCTTAGAAGAAGAAGAAGAATCTTTATTTATCACATGCATAGTCATACAAGTACAACACACAGTGAAATTATTTTTCTGCATTTAACCCAATCACCAAGAGAAGCAGTGGGCTGCCGCCAATGAGGCGCCCGGGGAGCAGTGTCTTGCTCAAGGGTTCCTCAGCCATGACACTAGCAGCTGGGATTTGAACCCCAATCCTCTGATTGCAGGGCCAACGCCCTAATCACTAGGCCGGTTCTCAAACCAGGGACTCCCAGTTAGTTCACATTTTTGCTGTAGGTCATAAATATTACTCTGAGTGGCTACACTCAGTGAACCCCAGGTTTGAAAATGTCTGTGAGCTTCCAGAGGCAGGTAAATACAGCGAGTTAGGAGGGCAGTGTGCTTTTCCTACAACATCTATTACATAACAGCACTCACACAATTACCAGACACACACACACACACACACACCTTTCCAGGGCTATTAAGAGTGTTTTCTAGGTCAGTTCGGGTTGGGTTAATCACTGCTTTGGACCTTTTTCGTTCCTCAGGGATCCGGATGCTGGACGGCATTGTGACAGATGCCATCGAAGCAAGCTCTATAGGGTTTAACCCAGAACATGTACACATCTACAGTGCCAGCTGGGGGCCTAATGATGATGGGAAAACAGTGGAGGGGCCTGGTCGTCTGGCTCAGAAAGCCTTTGAGTACGGCATCCAGAAGGTGAGAGATCAGCTGGCTGATATAGAAATATTTTGTTGAGTATGGTAAAAACAAAAGAACTTGCCATCCCATACATTACTAACTTACAGTGATATGCAAATGTTTGGGTGCCAAATTACATATTTTGTTAAATGAACATGAGTACACACCCTTTACAGGGAACACTCTTCTGCACTTTTTAATGCACAGTTACTGAACATTTGCTCATTTTAACATATTGGACAAAAACAAACACATTTGGCCTCTGTTCTAGTCTGCATTTATATCTTTCTAACATTTTTCCTCACAAAGAAAATTATATAATGCATAGTGTTTGAGTTATATATTTTACTGTGTATTTTTTTTCACTAATTGCTGGTGGTGCACAGCCTATACTGATGGCTCCTGCGTATTTAGATTGCATCTCTCAATTTTATTGTCTTATAAGACCCTCTTAAAGTAACACAGAGTGTTGATTTAAACAGGCTAGTAAAATTAATGCCAAGCAAAATCAAGCACATCCCACAAACAGAGCAGATAAACCTCCTGAATGGAGTATTTAATTTCATAACAGTTGGTGTGCTGGTGTCTTTAATTAAAGCATAAAGGGTGTTTGTCATAGAAATGATTATCAGAGTGGAAAACAAACTCAAACAAAACAGCTCTTGAGACAAAACAAACGTAAACATGTTCCCAGATTTCTGATGCTTTAAGACAATTATTGGGCTCACTGATAAATGTCTGGAAAAATTATTTTTACCAAACTGTACAAGTAATTCATCAGCCATCTTCCTATTGTTTATTAGTGATAAATGTTTTTTTTATTATTAGACCTAAATATGTTACTATTACAAATTATCACAATAACAATATATGCATTTAAAAATATATATCTTGTTTATTGTCTACATATAAAAAAACAATTAAAATGAATTCCAAAGGGCAAAGACCCCCTGAAAATATTACAGTGGCCCACTGGAGGGGACATGGTTCACAGGTCAGAAACCACTTGATTAATGACAACTAAACATGATTCTTCATTACGACGAAGAAGAAAAGACCAGCAGCGAGTTGGAAATTCAGGCATCATATTATTTTCAATGTTTGCACTGAAAGAGGCCTTCACATGTAAATTTTTATTTCTAGAACTTGTACGTACCATAATTCTTCGAGAACAGGAATGCAGCATTGGCCTAAGCGCTTTAACAGTGGTGCACATTCACATTTTGTAAGTGACGTTGTTTCCCGTTACAGGGTCGTGGTGGAAAGGGCTCCATTTTTGTCTGGGCGTCGGGTAACGGAGGCCGTCAGGGTGATAACTGTGACTGTGACGGCTACACAGACAGTATCTACACGATCTCCATCAGCAGTGCGTCACAGCAGGGCCTGTCACCGTGGTACGCAGAGAAATGCTCATCAACCCTGGCCACAGCCTACAGCAGTGGGGACTACACTGACCAGAGAATTGTGAGTGACACATGACTCTCTCTCGTCTCGTTTCAGATTCAGATTAAGCTAGTCTCAGAGTACATTACACAATACATTCTCCCAATACATTATACAGTTCGTTGCAAATGTGACTGAAATTATAGAATTCATTGCAAATGTAACTAAAATAACTATTTACATTGTAGTGGAATACTTGTGTGATAAATACATCAATGTCCCTATACAAACAATGCATTGGTAATTACAAAATGCAATCAGTGTAGTTCAGTGGACTATGATTGCCAAGTACCATAACAGTCAAATGTTATTTAAACTATAGAAAAATATCTTTGTCCATTAGAACCACAATTAAAGGGCCCATCACGGAAAAATCAAAATTTAAAATGTGCCATTCACTCACCGTCCTATATAATCCATAAACAGAAATGAATTTCATGCAATAACAAAAAAAAACATCTATGACAAAAACACACATCTATTCAGTCTACAGCAGTTTAGCACTGCTTGTTCACGTTGAGGTTTGTTTCAGATTGGACTGCTTTTTGATATTGGGCATCCAGTCAGATTCAATTTGTATGTGTCTGTCCTAAAGGCACAGTAACAAAAACAGCCTGTTTAATTTAACGGTATAAATCGGATTATAGAACTGGAATCACTGTAACATTCATCAGTAATTGCAGCTGAATCACCACCTTCATCTGATGTATTTTTACAACCCTTGGACTTGAATTTCATACACTAGCCTACTACTTTCTCTGTTCTGTCCTATAGATCAGTGGTTTTAAACCTGTGTCTTTGGATCACTGCTAGTGGGACATATTTTTAAGAACAATATTGTGGCTGTGTAATTGCAAAATGTTGGGTATCTCTCTGCTATAGATGAGTTTCAACAGCTTTGTGTTTTCATATCACCTGCAGCTCACCCTGTAAAAGCAATACCAGTGGCTTGTTGAGTAAACTGGTATTGTAGCCTGCCGCGTCCCTGTAATAAGCATTTTCCTGATTGGTGCTTGTGAATAATTATTTTATGTCTGCCGGCTCTAAACACTTTGTCTCTCTTTTCTGCTGCAGACTAGTGCTGACTTGCACAATGAATGCACAGAGACACACACTGGAACATCTGCCTCTGCCCCACTGGCAGCTGGGATATTTGCCCTGGCTTTGGAACAGAAGTACGTTAAAAAAAGACATCTTTATAACAGTGCTGATATCTCTTATTAAACATAAACAATGACACCAGGGTTATAACCATCCTCATAAAACTCGTTCAGCCGATCATAACGGATATGCAGTTTAAACCTTTGTCTAATTAGATCAATATTGAAAGCTGATCTTGGCGTTTGTAATCTTGATCAGCTGTAGAATCAGTTCTTCAGGCCTCAGACTGAGTGAAACTGTATCTGTCTGTATGGTTTCAGTCCTGATCTAACCTGGAGAGACCTGCAGCACTTGGTGGTGTGGACGTCTGAGTTCGACCCGCTGGCCAATAATCCTGGTTGGAAGAGAAATGGTGCTGGGCTGATGGTCAACAGCCGCTTTGGTTTTGGCCTGCTGAACGCCAAAGCTCTGGTTGATTTGGCAGACCCCAAAGTATGGAAGCATGTGCCCGTGAAAAAGCAGTGCATCGTGAGAGACGACACATTCCAACCCAGGTACAGCCTCATGTATTTATTAAGGCATTACAGGATAATAACATTTAGTTATTTGCTTTATGCTCTGTTTACTTATGAGGAAATAGCAATTGAAAAATGACTGCAGCTAGTCATATGTAATTTAAATATGGCTATAAATTACAGTATTGTTTTGTATTGTGCAAAAGTTTCAAGAAACAAGTGAAAATAAGTGAAAATAGTTCAATTACAGGAACCAAACTTAAATTTGGAGTTTAACATATACGAAAAAAAAAAAAAAATTCAGCATGTTAAATTTCGAAAATAAATAATTCTTAGAAATGCGATTGTGCATTACAATCTGCATACATTAGTACACATTCCCTGATTTTTACTTCCACAGAAACAAAACATTGTCCCAAATGTTTCCATATGGTTGTACATAATAAATTAATAATAATTACATGAGGACACAGAGTAAGATTAATAACTACAATAAATCTAAGCTGTTTTGATTAACTCCATAAGTCTTTACAGTAGTAGTTGCGGTGTGTTTGTTTAGCCTGATTGAAGAATCTGTGGGTTACACTCATTTTTGCTCTACACAATTTCTCAGCTCAACCTCAGTGATTTCAGAATGGTTTCATGTGAAAGCCCTTATTATTTGTCATCCTTTATAGTGTAAGTGCAGCATTCCCAGGCCAGTTTTACTTCACCACCTAATGCAGCTGATAACACTCATCTTTTAGCTGGAATTGTTTGGGCCTGTGCACGCTCATTTAAAGCCATTTATTACATCATCTATTTTATATGTAATTTCACAGATGCCGTGAAATGTGGATGAATGTGGATCCACTTCTCTACAGATGTGCACTCTATATCTGTGTAATACACCTGAGATTAGGCTGACTCAAGAAACCTTCAGGGCCTGAATGGCACAGTTAGTTCTATGAGTGGCTGGATCTGTTAGATTTTGTTCAACTTCCGTGACATCATTAAACGCAACAGATTTCAGTGTGTACTTTGCCATCAAAGTACAGCCAAAAGGAAACAGACTAGGGCAGATTTTCCCAGCACTTGTGAGATTAAATCTCAGTAGCGAGTGGCATTAATACCCACAAAAATATGCCTGCTCTCATGTAGGACTGTGTTACAGATTTGGCCCTGGAAAGCCACAGTACTGCCCAGATTAGTGTTGCCCATGATTTATACTCTTCCCTCCTGGGAAGTCTTATAATAATTTTTTTTTTGTTTGAAAACCCAGTGGAAACACTTTACTGAAAGAATGTTTAGGGTTACCAAAAGCTCCTTTTGACACCTTTATTTTGTGAAAGTGAAAGTGAGTAGTATATCATACTTGAACACACCACAGTACACAGTGTGAACAGCACAAAATTCTTTCTCTGTGTTTAAACCATTCACGAAGTGAAGCAGCGGGCAGCCAGGAACACAGCACTCGGGGAGCAGAGCATGGGAACGGTATCTTGCTCAGGGAACCTCAGCGGTGCTGCTAGCAGTCTTGGGAATCAAACCCACAACTTCCTGATCACAGGGCGAACACCCTAACCAGGCTACCAGCTGCCCCATAAGACATGTCTCTGCCTGGTTTAAGAGTGTAACAATGGTCAGGGCGCACAGTGGGCAGGGACGACCTGTCATTCATATCTACTACACTGAGACTGGGATTACTGACCTCTGGATATTACTAGAACGTCTAAAAAATTGTGATCCTGACATTACTTGTGTGTTTTGGCAACTATAGAAAATTTCGGCTTGAACTTAGAGCTCAACAAATTGTGAAAAAAGAAATGTAGTACAAAACAGCATTTTAATGTCTTTTAATTTTCCGTTGAATTATTGGAAGTTGTATTAACAGCAAATTCCATCTAAATGAAATTTGTCAAACCTGTTCACTGTGTGTTGCAGGCCTCTGAAGGCAGCGGGCGAGATCAGCATTGAAATTCCCACTAAAGCTTGTGCTGGACAGACAAACTCCATAGCGTCCCTGGAACATGTGCAGGTGGAGGCCAGCATCGAGTACACAAGGAGAGGAGACTTACACATCACACTGACTTCTCCATCAGGTGAAACACTTTCATATATACACTACATACAGTAATATAGCACTTTTTTTTTACAGTACATTAATACAGACTTATAATTTAAACAATAATAAAGAGTATAAAGTATAGAATACAGTGCATGTCATATTAAGTTGCCAAAAGTACCATGTAATGCATGGTTCTCTAAAGAACTCATTTTGTCCTGAGATGTGTGAGTGTGAGTAGATCTTTTTAAACAACCATTAAATAGTTTCTGCCTTAAAACGTTTCAGTGGGCAGCCAGTTAATAACAGTTATTAACTATGAGTTATCAGTTATCTACTACTAGCTTCATTAGATTTAATAAGGCATAAAAATCTAAAGGTACTGTAAGAGATATACATAATACACAAATTAAAGTGCCATACTCAAATCACTCTAGTTAGTTCTTAATACAAATATAATAATCAATCAGTTCATTTTTACCTTGATAAGGCATGTTAAGAGTATTAAAAGGGCACTATAATATATATGTGTTACTGTGATGCATCACAACTCGTACAGTAATACATAAAGTAGTATGCTTTAGCTGTTTAAAACTGTTTTTACATAATATACTGTCATAATAGGTGCAAAAAATGTGATTGTTTTCAGCAAAGTTATTAATGTCTTGTGAGCTAAAATATGTCATATTTGATTCCTCTGCCCTTGCATAGACTGGTTCAATTATTTTTTCAGAGGGCTCAAAATTTTGTCCAGTAAACTTGCATATGAAAACACATACACACATACGTGCACACACATACTGACTGTTATGTGTGCAAAAACCTGTCTGTCCCATTAGGAACAACAACAGTGCTGCTGGCTGAGAGGGAGAGGGACACATCATCAAATGGCTTTAGAAACTGGGACTTCATGTCTGTGCACACTTGGGGAGAGAATCCTACGGGCACCTGGACACTGAAAATCACTGATACTGTAAATATCAGCACATCTTTACAACTGCATCCTCTTTCATATCTGTATAATTGCAACATACGGACTCGTACTATCATTCTCTATTTCAGTCAGGACGCATGGAAAATGAGGGGCAGATACTGAGCTGGAAGCTGATTCTCCATGGGACATCTGAGAAGCCAGAGCACATGAAGAAGCCTAGAATGTACACACCCTACAATGCTGTGCAGAACGACCGTAGAGGAGTGGAACATATGGAGGACATGCTGGAGGTGAGAGTCACAGAACCATCTGTATGAACATTTATGTTTATTTTATAAAAACTCTGTGCTAGCAAAATAAATAACATTTACTCAGTGTATCTGCACCCTAAATGTATTCAATCATCCATAACACTCTAAGTTTTCTTAGTGGACGTGCAGGGGTGCAAGGGTGTCTAACAAATTATAAAAGCTCATACTTCACCAAAAACACTGTACAAACTGCTTGCCTAAATCATCACCCTCTTGTCTCAAACCATTGTGGCCTAAACTAGCATGTACTATGTAAATTGTTATAAAGTATTCTATAGTGCAGCATTATATGCCTCGTCATTATTGGTTTAACATAATTCACGATCTGATATCATTTTCATGCTTTTATTTATCATTGGTGTTATACTACAGCACCTAGCGTGCATTGCGTGAAAATATCATACAAACACAGTAAATAGCTGTAGTGTCACCTAGTCCTGACTGGAGGCATAACCACTGAGCCATAGGTTAAAACATAAAGAAACTTTCATAATAAATACAACCAGGTTAGCATTAATCTCTAACCTCAGTTGTCAAACAAAATTGAATATCAAATCTTTCTACAATGGATGCCAGAGACAGAAAAGAAGGCAAACTGTGGTAAAGTAAATAAATAAGTAAATCAGACAATCTCTTATACTGATAATTTAAAGTTTCTAAAGTTTTGCAGCCACAGTAAAAATGTTAATTAGCTGCTTTCCTTCTGCATTCACCAGCTAATGAAAAACAGCTCACCTCCAAAAATCCACCCCAGAGCAATCATAGTTTTCATAAGTTGCCCCCAACCTTCAAGGTCAGGGATGGAATTTATTAGTCTATAACCTAGAAATTTTTGCTCTATAGAATACTATAACCTTACCACTGCATGCAGCTAAGGATGTAGCGATGGTTCCATTTTTCATTTTGGCCAAAGTCCTTCAAGATACACAGATTTGTTTTTGTGGTTTCTTGCACAGAAAAAATGGACAGAAAGACCTTGGCTTTAAAGTTACTTCTACTACTACTGATCTGTTTTGATTTGAATTAATCTGAATTTTAGACTGCACTTGGGCAAATTTGTGTGTCCTTAAATGTGCTTCATGAATAAATTTGACTTGACTTGATTTAATGAAATCCCACTTTGCGTTTCCTTTCCTTTACTTTATAGGAGGCCTCTGTCCCTCCCAAAAAAATGGAACAGTCCCATCTATCAGCTCCTGCTGCTGCCTCCTCTCCCGACCCAGTGGGGAAGCCTGAGGAAGCTCAGGCTGTTTCCATGCCTGACATAGCCCTGCTGCGCCTGCTCCAGTCAGCCTTCAACAGGCAGACCCCTGCTGTGTACACCCACTCAGTGGCTTCCACTGGCCAGGCTCTGCCACTTCGACACAGGATCCCTCAGCAGAGGCTGTACAAGACCCTTGAGCTCAGCCCCAAGAGCAGCCTGTACAACCATCACAAAGACATCTTCTACAGGGATCAGGCACCAGAGAGACAACAGCAGCTGCTGCAGGCTCTGTTTGACATGCTGGAGGGAGAACAGCAGTGAAGAGGGGCAGAGAGCAGAAAGGGAGGGAAGGAGAGGCCAAGGAGGGGAGTAGATGTGGGGGTGAAAAAGAGATAGTGAAGAGTTCTCAACTACAGTCCCGGGGACCCACTGCACACTTGCACTGTTTTAGACACACACAGCACAAGACTCAGAAGCACTGTCCACAGAGTCAGAGTGAGATTTATATTGTAAGCTAAAAGTGCATTTGGACAGCAAACTCTGAGGTTTCTGAGGTTAACACAAGAAAGACACACAGCTGATAAATCATTATTACGAATGCCATATTTATGAGTTATACATCACCCGCCTGCATGTTCTCTGATAGCAAAGTGGACCTGGCAAACTTACGTTAACAGTAAAAATTTAAATGACACTGCAGTTCCTGTGTTCAAAAAGGTCCACTTATAATGTTACTGGATATACGTATTGTTCTTATGATAAATCTATCAGCTGTTAAAGGCCACCAAAACTGAACGCTTGCCAGTCACACAACAAGAAGCAGTTGTCTTCTCTGCACACAATGACAACTGATACTAACAGAGCAAGATATAGTCTGCAAACATTTTGCACACTTTCTTGGATACATGTCATTTCCAAGTGTCTGCTGATCCATCTTTATACCACTTTGTTTCAGATGGGCCTGCTTTTGCTGTGGCATTGCTATTAACCGTTGCTAGACCCTACAGATGATACAAAAAACAGTCTATGTTTGGATGTCTTTCATGTCAGTGAAATGATCCCTTGCTAGAGTTTTACGTGTTAGGTATAATGGGGCCAATTTGGAAATTGTGCAGTATAGTAGGTCCCCTGGACTGGAGTTGAGAACCCTTGAGGTTAAGTAATGGTCATGGAGTGCAAGGAGAACGATATCTATAGGGGCAGATGGGGAGAAGTATGGAAGAGAACATTACAGTCAGGCACTGATCGAGAGCAACATTTACTCTTCCAGGCAAGCATGTAATTTTGGCACTAATGTTTCTCATCTGTAAGCATTCTGAGGCCTGTTTGTATTACTGTAGAAGTCTGTCTGTATTTGAAGTCTTAAGCAATCCCACTTAGCCTTCAAGTTACTGGGAACCGTTTTATGACCAAATCTTTCTCATCCTTTGACCTCTCTGTCCATAGTCAGTTATTTCCATCATGCTGCTTTTGCTGCCGCCAACTTCTGCATGTTCTACCTAAATTAGATGTTTTTAGTACCTTATGATAACATACTGCTCTATTTATTGCAAAGAAGTTGCAAAGAAGTTATTGTAAGTTGCATTTCAAACCTACTCAACCTCGGTAACCTTCATTTGTTGCTATCAATCCATTTTAAGTACAAAAATTATATTTGAAAAAAATACCTTAAAGTCTATAGAGATATCACTGACAAGAGTTTAAAGAAATTATTTATTGCACAGTGGAGATAGTGTGTAGAATTATTTGTATTGAATATTATTAAATATTTTATTATATTTTGATATATCAGACATCTGATGCCAGGTTTCATACCTTAATTTTATGCTGTTGGTAAATTCATCTATAAGAACAGTGGTTTTTATTATTTGGTACTGAATGGGTTGAGGACACACACCTCATAATCAGAGTAAAAAAATACTCTTTTTCTGTCTTTTATGTCTATGGACAGATATAGGATATCTAGACTAAATTCTGCTCAATGTTATCTTCCAGATTTTGATCAGCATATTTTGTTAAGCAGCATATTTTACCCATAATCAAAAGGTTTAATGCCTCTAAAGAACCTAAGAAGCTTCATTTCAAACCAGGGGAATATAAATTGGCACTAGGCGAACATCTAAATCACCAAACCTATAGGCTACTCTCAGTTGATTTTGTATATTCAAAAGTTCATATTATGAAATAAAGCTTTATTTTTCTATGGAGTCTTAGAAATGTATGCAAATAAACAGAAATAAAGTCTATATAACCCTGATATATCCTTGATATCAGTTTACCTCACGGACGAACCTCTCTAGTTACAGTCAGGTTGTATATCTTTTATGGCTTCACGATTTCAAGCTATTCTATCTCAAACCTATCAGTAAAATATTGTCTCAAATCATCTCTCAGCTATTTACAAGAAGAAATGCTGCCCATTCATTGCTTTAAAGAACTGAAATCACTGTCTATGATGGATATTCGTAAAACAAGCTTGATGTTATTTTATCCTGCAATGGCCCCACGTCTGCTGCTCATGATGCAACATTTAACCAAGACTGAGTCACATGTTTGTGAAAATTCATTGGTACTTGAGTTTACAGCAAAGGAATGTACCTCAAAAGTCTGGTTTGAGTCTGCTGAGCGTGTCCTGCGACTGTAGCCCCACTTCTCTGCCAGCTGAGAGAATGTCTAGATACATTGGAGGGAGAGAGAATGAAGAACGTTTACACACATCCTGTAATTTATACATTTTCAGTGTGGTCTGTGTTTATATGTTAACTGATTGACTGACGCTTCTGTCCAAAGTTGTTTACAAAAGCTGATATAGTTTTAATTCTGTATGATTATACCATATGGATTTTATCATAATAAACTGTAAAGTTATCTTGCAAGCAAATGCTTTGTCGTCTGTGTGTGTAGGTTTCAAGCTACATGTTGTTATGTAAAGGGCAGCTTTCCTGTTGGTGCATTAACAGGAGGAACTTTGTGTCACATACAGGCCTAAAATACCCCTGCCAGCTCCACTATCTGTCCACTATAAATTGTACTGGAGAAGAGGCACGGTTTTTGGTGGATGGTGTCTAACATGTCAGTCCAAAGTCTTCAGTAGTTACTGGGTTTTCAGTGAGGGACTACAAAGGTAAAAGCATATGATCTACATAATTTCATCAAATTTCCTAAAATATGATTTACGTACTCATCAAACTACTCAGTGGCTGCTTGTGCCCTGTGGATGGGGACATTGTCATTCTGGAAGAGACAACATCCATCAGAATAGAAATATTTCTTCATGGCATGATGAGTCAGAAGTGTAGGATTATCAGTGATCTCGCCTCTAAAAGCACAAGAAAACATAGAAACTATGCCAGCAAAACATACCCACAGCATAAGAACCCTTGAATGGTCAAGATTTTAGTCCTGTACCGTTCTCTAGGTGTACACCACACAGGCACTCACCAACTTATTGAGATATGGTAAATGATAACACAGCTGACTGACTGTATCACTTTTTTCCACATCTCTGTAAACCAATGCTCTGCGGTTTATACACCATTTAACTCTAATGTTCAGCCTTACTGTAAGATCCCTCGTGTAGAAGTGAACAGACTGTTCTTGTTGGTTCACTCAGTTCATGTCCTACGTTCACAGTCTGCATCCGTCACCAGAGTGTGTTTCCACCACAATTTTTATCTCTGTTTATTGATGTCTTTGCCATATATATAAATGCAGATGTAACTTTGGTCACTGAAACGCAAGACACGTCATCTTTGTGCTAATAATGAATCATCTTTCAAGATAAGATAAGAAGATAACATAAACCTTTATTAGTCCCACAAGTGGGAAATTCGATTTTGTAAATAGGGTCTTTTCCTGTTGCCACTTTGATCCAAAATCCAAGGTCAGCTGGGCCTGTTCAGCATTTTATATGCTATGGTGATGTTAACTGCACTTACTATGTTTCTTCACCGGTTTATTCAGGTTTATCCTTTGTCATCTACCTGTATATGGCAGAAAATCTCACTCACTTGGGTGTTCTAAAGAACATAGCGCCATCTTGTGGCAGAAGTAGGTGAAAACTTTTGTATCTCTTGGTCAGTGCAAGTCTGATTATGTGTTGTTATATTACATTACATTCATTTGGCAGATGCTTTTATCCAAATCGACTTACAATATGAGGAAACACTCAAGTTTAAGGACAGTGTGAGAACCAGAAGAGAGTTCTAAGTGCTAAAATGTTTATGTAGATAAGGATTTCAATCTATTAAAGTAGTTTATGTGATATTTCTGCAAACATAATTCAAATGGGCATTTTTAAACCTCAAAATGCCAAAGCAAAAAAAGGATTCAATGTAGTGTTCATTTCCATAAAAATAGTTGGAAGGTCCATGGGACTAGCACTGAAAGCAAGACCTATTGAATTTCTGCAAATGACACAAAATGCCCCCAAAATACAGCAAAGATCACATATGTCAATGACTAACATATTTGTGTAAGTCTGTAACAAACTCCATTTAACCCACATTTGAACTCACGCACAACACAATGACTTCCAGATTGCTACTGTTTCATGTGTCGGCATTGTCTGGAAGTTTGTATGGACATTCATTCTACTTCTGCTTGTACTGCAGAGTGCATACCACTGAACTGCTGCCTCACAGACGGTGAAAGACAGATCTCCATGCTGTGAAGTGAAATCCATTTATCATTCTTTTCCCCCCCTCTCTCCTTTCACTCTGGTATCTGCTCTTCCACTTTTTCCCTGGCTATGTTTCCCTCAACATCTGGCTGCTTTGGGTCAGTGCCAGTGGAACAGATTCCTGGATAACAAGAAAGTGGGAAGACAGAGACGAGTAGGACAACAGACGAGTATGGAGCTAAAGATAAGGAAGAGGAGGGAACAGAGAAAACATCAGGATTAACATTAAGAGAACGGATAGTGATAAAACAGTGAGAAAGTCGGAGAGTGTGTTTGAGAGAGAGAGAAAGAGGATGGCGTTGTTCCCCTGCTCCAGACTGCCCTCAGGTCAGTGAGACTTTGTTCTCTCTCTCTCTCTCTCGCTCTCTCTCTCTCTCTCTCTCGCTCTCTCTCTCTCGCTCTCTCCCACTCTCTCTCTCTCTCTTTCTTTGCATTTTACTGCAATCATCATAATGTTTTGGCAGTATATGACTCCCTCCAGGCTTTAGTGCAGAAGAGGCTTTCTTCATATCTTATGAAAACATGCTGATACCGTCATCAGAAGATTAAGCTTTCTATTACTGGCCATCTTGCAGGGAATTGTTAAAGTGTGCATTTTTTCATTTTCACAAACAGAAAAGCTTTTGGAAGTTTTAAAAAGTTGTCTACTTTTGGACAAGCCGCAGGGACATATGCAGGGTTAATTTAAAGTTCAACAGACAGCTTAAGTATAGTTAATTCAGTTGTTTTCTTATATGACAGAATATCTAATTTACGGTCATGAGCTAAAAATGTGCTGCAGTGAACACTATTGCTGAACAAATTGTGATGGTTCAGGAAAAAACATAATGTAAGCAACGGTCTTCTTGCTGCACATGCAGTCGATCAGCCAAGACATGTTCAGCGTCTGACATATGCAATAGAGCTATGAGGCATCTTGTGGGAGCTTACTGGTTCATATATGCAGTCTGACTGGTGGCTACAAGCTTGTAAGCTGAATTAGCCTCATATTTCCACTGCAAAACTAAAAAATTTTTGATAAACTACAATTTGGGGCAAGACCAGTCAACATAATGAGATGTACTGGATAAATAATAACATGCAGAATACCACAGTGACTCCCATATGCGTATTATTCCATGCAACCTATTTTTAACTATATTTTGATGTCTACATTTGTTTTTAACAGGCATCCACTGTGCCAGTCCAAGGCGATTGCTTTTGCTGTGTGTGTGCATTCTCACTGGATTGATCTGTAAGTGAAGAATCCTGCTTATGTTACAGCTTGCCTTTTAGCTCAAGGCCACAAGCCACCTTGCACAAATTGTACTGCTGCATGCATCAGTCCCACACCCAGAAAAGCTGAATTATAAGTGATATTTAGGTCAGTATTTTTACTTGCACAGTAATTTCAACACAGTTACTTATGAATTTCTCACATGTTAAACCTTGCATGCGTGATATATGCTGAAGGACTTTGTGTCCTTCTTTGTTATGGAGTGGTGTGTTTGCTGGTTGCACTTTTCTTTATGCCTGTCATTAAAATAGCTATGAAATAAATAACCATCAACCCTTTTCCAGACTTCTTGAGCAAGAAGAAGATGCCACTTTCTGTCCCGCCCACACTTCTGTTGTCGGACGTGGAAAGAAAAGGACCAGTTGTGGAAGGTAAAGAGCTTCCAGTGAAGACACCCTGGGGTGCTCCTCTAGTGTGGGGGGACAGCGAGTCCTCGGTCTGGCGCAGAGACAAGTTTGCCCATCAAGATGTGCGCATTGGTTTGGCCATGCTTGCTGTAGGGAAATATAATCACTTCCTGCGCCGCCTCCTTTCTTCTGCTGAGCTCCACTTCCTGCTCAACCTCTACGTCACCTACTATGTGTTGACTGATCATCCCCAGGAACTTGACCCTCCACCGAATCTGGGACCTACCAGGGAGCTGAAGATTGTCCCTTTGGCTGAAATGCCGGGCTGGGACAGGCTGGGCCTGAGACGCATGGCGTTGCTGGCATCTATTGTCAGTGAGAAGATCCATTTGGAAGTGGACTATGTCTACTGCATTGACGTTGACCAGGAGTTCATAAATACAGTAGGCACAGAAATCCTGGGGAAGCTGACAGCCACTTTGCATCCAGAGTTCTATGGAAAGCCTCGATATTATTATCCCTATGAGAAGGATCCAGACTCAATGGCTTATGTAGCTGAGGGCGAAGGTGACTATTACTACACCTCTGAGTTCTATGGTGGCCTGTGCTCAGAGGTGTTAGCCATGACCCGGGCCTGCTCTCTGCTTATTCTGCAGGACCAGGAGAGGGGTGTCAAAGCCCAGGAGCTGGAGGAGAGCTACCTGAATCGTTATTTGGTTAACCGCAGGCCCACCTGCGTTCTGTCTCCAGAATACAGCTGGTGGGACTCACCCCAAGTCCTTGCAGTGCCCTGTAGACTTCACTCTTTAGGAAGACAGTGCTTATCGACAGGCAACATAAAAGGAGATGCAGATGCTTGCTAAGAAGAGAAGAGAAGAGAAAAAATGAAGAGAAGAGAAGAGAAGAGAAGAGAAGAGAAGAGAAGAGAAGAGAAGAGAAGAAAGCGTTTGCTCCACTTAAAAATGTTTAAAGGAGTTAGAACAAACATTATAGAAAATTAGCAAAAATTACACTCACCTAGGGTTAGGCAATTTCAGATGACATTCATTTTTGTCACCCAAAAACTAATCAAGTTAATGTTAGCATGATTTTACTTCAATGGCTTGGTAGCAAAGCATTTTTAACTCAACTGAAGGTTGTAAACTCACTACCACACTAAACAAAGTGCACAACAGTTTTTTTTATTAGACCCAAAAAGATGTTTGCCAGTATTTTGTAATGCTTGTCCAGCATAGCAACAATCGCTAAGAAAGAAGAGAACATGAAAAGTGATGTTGTTATCAGATAAGTGCATGATGACATTATGCTACATATTTGTGTACAGGATTACATTTTTTTCTGCACAAGTCAAAATGTTTTAAAGTTTTATGTGCTGGTTTGTTCTGTTCAGTGCCACTGTAAATATTTCCAATGAAGCTAAAATAAACCTGTTATATTAGAAGGTTATCAAAGTAAAATCCATATTTGAGCCTACGTGTATTTTTCCTTTTAAATAGGACAAAAATACATGGCTTTCTCTCACTCTTGTTAAACTGGAGACCAGCTGCACCAACTGCAGCTGCTAAAGAGATATGGCTCAAACATTTGTGTTTTTATGTGATAAGGCCTTGATGCAGTTGGTATCCAATTTGACTGGCTCTGCTGCTCAAACATTAACTAGGCCTGTTGTTTCAAGGCCCTTAAATTCTAGGAAAGGGCAGTGGAAGGACACTGCGGATAGTGTACCCAGCTCATCTCAATTCCATCGAGAGACAGGCTGGCGTACAAAGTGGCATATGAAGTGTTCAGGGTGTATCAGGATGTACTGAGCACTGAATTAGAGTGGTACACTCATCTGCCTTGCAACAGATTTTATACATTGCTGTTATCTACTAACAGTGCTCCAAAAGGAAGTAAAACATTAATCTTGTTTGTTTTGCAACAGTGTATCACTGGTGATATCTGTTTTTATAAATTTTTCCTACCTCTCCTTCAATCACCACTATTACTTTTTAACAACAGGTGGTTACCTCTCACCTTCTCTACTACTCATGGTCAAGTTAATAACATGTGCCTCTGTCCCATACCGTGCTGAGGTTCAACAGTTTAGACCTCTCATTGACTCAATAACAGGACGCCCTGTTAATAGCATGCACATGCACACCTGTACTCAACATTGTATTCTGTCATTACATTAGAAAAAAACAGTGTTATAGTGGGACTGCAAGCATGTATACTGTTAATTTTCGAGCCTTCACCTCCAAGACAAATCTCTAAAAAAAGTTATCACCACTGAAACAAATGTAGTATCTTTAAAAAGAAACTACGATTTTGCCTGACACTTGAGTGGGTCTGAAGTGTGGGCAAACCACAACCAGACAGTGCAAGTTTGTCCAAGTTTCACCAAGACATTGTCGAATGATAGTGTTGAGAATAGGTTTTGGCATAAACCTTGCCATAAAATGTCTATATTTGCTTTGAACATATTAAGGCTCATGGTTCTTATCACCCGCATTGTACAGAAATCTGAGTTGGTAATTTTCTCCACATTGAGCCATTTTAAATTAGTCTGAATGAAATTGTTCTCATCTTAGTGACTGGATTGGACAGAAATTAAAACATGCGGA
Source organism: Bryconaethiops microstoma (assembly GCA_037577275.1). Taxonomy (NCBI): domain Eukaryota; kingdom Metazoa; phylum Chordata; class Actinopteri; order Characiformes; family Alestidae; genus Bryconaethiops; species Bryconaethiops microstoma. Next base: position 12,451,626 of record JBBJLS010000023.1, read on the forward strand.
ATTCTCTTTAAATCATATATATAAAAAACAAAGGGGCTTTGATATTTACAGTATACAACAAATCTTGTCTACTATCCCATTTACTGCTTGTTGTATCTCCCAGCAGGCAGGCTTTGTGATAGTCAAGCTAGCAGCACAGGGTTTAGCTGCGGCACTGTACTGCACTTACGACTCACCCACTAAGCACTTTTGTCAACAAAGAGGAGGAGTGTAGGAAAGGAAGTTTAATCAGACGTAATGGCTCAATCATGTTTGAGTCATTTTAGTCTTAATCAATCGTTCCTCTGTCAGATGTTTACAGAGAATCTGTCGCTAATCAAAGCGGCTTCGAACTATAAAGATCCTAAACTAAAATTTAATAATTGCAGTACAGGTTTTTGCACTGCAACAACCAAGGGCCTGCACAAATTCAGAAAATGCTGCATTAGTCTTCAGAGATTGATTAAAAGGAGTTAAGCAAAGTTTATTTATTACATGTATAAAATGCTTAAATTTATTAGTTGTAAATGTATAACAAGTATTACAAATGTCATTTAAAGATATGAGAGGGAGATACTAACCATCTAAGGCACTACAGGCCTTCTGTAGAGCTTCTTTGACTTTTAATTTGGACTTTCATCTTTCTGAAATACATATAGAATGACCTAATACTCTCATTCCTTCTGAAAGTAGTTTCTGTGTACCTCCTGAAGTGTACACATAGTAACACCAAGTTTTAAGTTAAAGGTGTGGCAGGCTTTTTTAAGGCAGGGCCTAATCTGGTGGATTCACACAGGCTTCCCCACACCCAGTTTTGGACCATTCAGTGCACCCCACCAAAACACTCTACATAATCACACTGTTGCCAGGACTGACAACATGAGATAGTGCAGGTGTGCATATGCGTACTAAATGCACTAAAGGTTTTACCTTTACTTCTAAAAAGCAGCTCTTCCATCACTTTAATATTAGCAGAGCACATGTCTTATTTGTGACATTGGTAGCCAGTGTGGGACAAAAGTGTTGTATTTGCTAAAGATAACTAATCAGTGGGTCTCATACAGATTCATATTGAATTTGTTCATGCAGCCTGGCTATTACGTAAGACCCTTCAGATGTTTCCTTATGATGAGCACTAGGTGCAAAATGCTTTTCAAATGATAATTTGTTGTCTACTTTAAATATATTAATTGATTTACAGCTTGGGTGATAGTTATCAAGGGCCACAATGTCTACAATTCAATAGTTACCATTTTATTTACTCCCCATACTTTCCTGAGTTTTCATATGCAATGCTAATGATGCTAAAATGATGGGAAATTTGAAAAAATATGCTTTCTTTTTATACTACTTTGCTGGTATTTAGGAATAGGAATTGGACAGAGATAATCATTTGAAGCTATCATTATATTTGGGTTTCCATGCAATGTTACTATGACTCTTTTCTTTTAGCAATACAGCAAATATTGCAATTTGACTGTGTGATACATTGCAATTTATTTCCACCGTATATAACTAAAGTGCATTATAAGTCATAAGGAAAATAATGCATGACTCAATTCAGCTCATTTGAAGCATTTTATTTCATACTTTTTTAATTTCTGCTGCTATGCAAGAGAAGACCGAGGTCTTGGGCCAAAATAAAAATGTATTAAATACGTAAAAATTTGTGAAAATATTCTGAATAAATAAATACTGTCACTTGGTACCACAGTATCGATGCAATATTGTGCTGAAACAAATTGCAATATATCAATATTTTAATTTTTTTCTCCACCTCTATGTTTATTTTAAAAAATGCATTTCAAGACAAAATCTAATCTCAGAACTATTGTAAATTTAGTGTCTCTGGCTTCAGATAACATATTCTGAATAATTTCACGTAATAATGCTGTCGCTTTAAGAGACATTTAACAGTTCCCATATCCTGTTCTGATCACCACTTACTGTAGAAACCTGGTCACTCTGAGTGATTTTTTTGTACCTTTTGAATTATGCAGAAATTTGAAAAATCAGAATTCGTCTTACCCACAGATAAGGTAAGGAAGATAAAATCAAAGCTTTTAAATCAGTTAAGTTCCAGTTATGTTATGACCAATAGCAATATTGTAAAAATGCTGTTAATTACTGTCCTTTTAATTGTTTTCATTATTAATTGTGACTGAGGAACAAAAAATTAGAAAGAAATAATCAAACCCCTCCAAACTCCAGTTTCTGGTGATGTTGTGGACTAGCTATGAGGAACAAAAACACAATGTGGATAGTTACGCGTAAGCAGGTTATAGTACAGAAAGGAGACAAGAATGAGATTATAAAAAATGATCACAAACTGAAAGCATTTTTTACAAACATTTTTTCACACAAGCGAGTTATAATATATGGACAAAAGTACTGGGACATCTGACCATTCCAAAACCAAGGACTTTAATACTGTATTGATATAGATAGACTTTTATATGGAGTTGACCCCCAACCCCCTTTGCAGCTAGAACAGCTTCCACTGGATAGCTTTCCACAGGACTATGGAGTTTCTATGGGAATTTGTGTCCACTCTTTCTGTAGAGCACTTATGAGGTCAGACACTGATGTTGGACGAGAAGGTCTGACTCACAATGTCCATTCCAGTACATCCTAAAGGTGCTGGATGTGGTTGAGGTCAGGGCTCTGTGTGGCCAATCAGGTTCTTCCATACTAAACTTATCCAGCCATGTCTTTATGGAGCTTGTTTTGTGCACTGGGACACAGTCATGCTGGAATAGAAAAGGTTCTTCCACAAAGTTGGAAGCATGGCGTAGTCCAAAATGTCTTGGTCTACTGAAACAGACCAGGCCCTTCACGGGAAGGAAAGGGGGCACCTGAGTTCAATAATTAAGAGGCGTGTCCTAATACTTTTGTAAATAGAATGTCTGACAAATTGGATCATGTGACGTCATAATATAGAACTTTTTTACCTCAAAGTTCTACAAATGGTGAGCGGAGGGACGAATCTTTCTAACAACAGACTTCTAACAACAACAATAATGATGTAAAAAACAAACTTCTGACTGGAGAAAATCTGGAGACGAAAAAGTCTCAATGCTCAGCTCCTCCCTCTACTGCAGGCGAGGCGCTGGGTCGTTATAGGCTTCTCCGACAGAGGGACTATGGTGGCAGGCTAGCAAAGATGGCTACTCTCTCTGAGGATGGGAGATATGGACTAAATTGTGGCCGAAATGTCCACGGGATCACCGTTTTGCACGTAAAACTGACAGAGACGGCCATACGAGCGCTAGAAAACTACCAAAAATATAAGGTAAGTTCAAGCAGTATTAAAAAAATTCAACCAGTTAAAAAAAAAAAAAACTTTCTCCCCACCTGATATAAGGGGCAAGCCAGTGCCACGCACCAAAAGCAACTGCCCAAGTTATCAAGACCAAATGACAAATGTTTGGGTTTTTTTTTTACTATGACCTTTAAAAAAAAGAGCCTCCCTTCATAAATATTGGATTTGAAAACGTCTCATTGACTCACACACCAAACTGCCAAACAGGGTGTCCTGCTTTAAAGTGACGATGTTATTCGTCTTTTTTTTTTATTTATTTTTTTTAGTATTTTTGTCTAGCTAGTTTAGCAGTAGGCTTTGTGAAAAATTGCCAAATTAAAGGGCTGAACAACTTCGTCAGCTGTTTGTCAAGTGTAGTTTGCCAGACTATCTCTAACTGGGGAGCCAGCTAGCCCCTTTTAAGGTCGGTTTAACTTGAGTTCTGGTGGATTAGTGTACATTAAATGACTTTTACTAGAGTCCTAGAGAGGTTAGAAGTTCTTTGAATAGTCTTTTTATTGAATTAAAGCTTTAAATGATGCTCTTAGCTCAAAGGGAGCTCGATAGTGAGCTAACTCTGGACAGTTAGCACAGCTAATCTAATAAGATCTACCTGTGTATTTGTCTTCTGGGTGGTTTGTGCACAAATAGCCACGTTTCTAAATATAAATGGGAAGCCCTATCTTGGCTGCTGCCCAACTTTTAACTTTATTCTTCACAACTTGGCAGCTGTTAGCTTGGATAACTCTTTAAGAGATTTGCTAACTAGCCTAGCCAGGTATTTTCATGCCTGATTAGGTAGTTAATCTATAAAACTATTTGTTTTTTAGCATGACAGCATGTGGCCTTATCTCATTTTAGTATAAAAATTGTTAGTTACGTGGTAGGTTCCCTTGTTCAACCTCTATTCCTTTTTTTTTTAAACTACGAGCTAGCCAGCTAATATTAGCCATCTGGCTTAGCAGTTAGCACAGACTAAAACAGCTTTATCTATTGATTGGCTGTAAAAGAAGCAGTTTGTGTGCAAAAGATGTTTTTTTTAATGTCATAACTGGGGCAATTTCTACACATTTAATGACAGTGGGGTGGCTGCTGGTTAGCATTCTTAATTTAAAGCTAAGATAACTGGGCAGGTTGGAAGTTCCTTAATTTGTTCCTTTAATTAAGGGGGTGTCTATTCAGGTGCCACAGCAGCAAAAATTTTGAACAGAGTGCATGTAAAAAGAAATGATTCATACAGATGCGGATCTTCCAGTTATTTCTTCTGGCTCCTCTTGTCAGTAGAAAAGCAAAGCCCAAACAGGTCCTCAGCCAGGCAGCACTACTATCAGACATGTGAAACAAAGTTGAGATGAATCTCTTCTCGCCATTTCTGCACGTTTCAATAGCCAACACAATGCTCTAACCGGGGAGAAATTAGGTGGCCTCAATGAAGAGTTGCATTGTCTGAATTTTTAAAGCCCTACACTGCTCAAAGTGCTTACGAGGCACTGTTTGACTTAAAGCTACAGCAGACCTATTCTAAAAAAAAAAAACCACACTGCACAGGAGCCCAGCTAGTGAGAAATGTCACTGGAGCCCTGAACAAGCTTAGCTCCTGATTTCTGTAGATTCCTCATTCAGGACACACTCCTGTCTGCTGCGTCCACACAAGCTCAAAAAAGAAGTCATCATGATGTATGCCTTTTTGTTAGTCATGTCGCTTGAGTGCTTCTCTTTTAGGGAACCTCATGAACTTCAGCTTGGTTCAGCTGGCCAGCCTCTTTACAAAGTCTCCGAAGTGAGATTCAGGCTTTAGACTATAAGCAGCTTGGTGGCAGTGGTTTTGAGCTTCTCTTATAGGCTTTAGTGTGGGTTTTTTGTTTGTTTGTTTGGGGTTTTTTTCTTCATTTTTATGAGCTGTACCTTGCCTCACAGTGCTTTTCTCAGACTCCAAAAGTTCTCCTATAAAGGCCAGTCAGTTGAACAAGGCCTTGGTTGTCAGACTTAACACTCAAAGCTTTAGTTGGTCGGCAGAGGTTTGCTTACCTTCAAACACACTCTGTAGTGAGTCAGGTTTATACACTAAATATGATGGCATTCACGAAATGTTAAACATCTGCTAAAGATAAATTGAGAACCTTGAAAACGCTCTTGTCTGCGGTATAATTGTGAGAACCCTCTGAGCGTGTGGGACCACATCCGTCCTGTCTTATGGTGCAGGAACAGGAGGTGTTTGATATAAATTGGCCGGCTCGGGCCTAGTTTGCTGTGAATGCGCGTCGGAATGTGTGCATTCCTTTCGGAAGGGAAATGTGGCACATACTCCCTAGTAGCCTATGTTTAACTTGCACCTCACTCTCTATTTGGCAGTGTGTTATTTGGCGACTTGTAATGATACCAGAATTATATTGGTAATTGCTTTAAAAAAAATGTCAACCCTGGACCCAAGCTTAGGTTTGACCAGTTAATCTAATTGATTTTTATCTCCTATTGGTTTATTCCAAGACAGTAGTCCTTCAGCCTAGACTTTAATATTGCCTTGAAACGTGCAAATAATAGTTACATCTGATTTAAAAATGTAAAGAAACTTATTTACTTATATTTACTATTGTAATTCGTCTTACAACATTAATGATACTTAAACACAAAAATGGAGTGATAGACTTGCCTGTCATTTTATATAAATTATTCAGTAACCATAAATCATGTCATTTGTCATTTTGAGGGCAAGAAACTAAAATGAAGGCGTTAATGAACGTTTCCTGATTGTAATTTTGACGAATGTGTTTACAGGAGGTGTGTTTTGTGTTTAGCCTTCTCTCTTTTAATGCTTCCTTCCAATGTAGAGCATTTGTTAATCATTATTTGTCTCTCTGGCAGCATGGCAAGATGAGCAGAACTAAGGGGGGCAGCCTCGGTGAACGAGTGCTGAGTTGGACCCCCACTCCACATCCTAAGTTTGCATGACCGCACTGTAGGACTGTAGTTAGTTTTGGTCCATTTAAAGCCGCAAACGTGTGAAAGAGTGACGGATTTATTGTCAAAAATACTAGGTTGCCAAGCTTGTTAAAACCAGCCTAAAGCTGAGATTTCACGTCCCTTGTGCTGTCTGTCTTTGCTGCCTGTATACCCTCATGTTCTCCGTGCTCTTATGTAGTGGCCTACGAGTCATGAGAGAGCAATCTGGTTCTCCCTGCTGCTCTGTAATGTGATCAGTACTGTCTGGATGTGTGTGGAGTATGAGTTAGTTTGGGGGTTGGGGAATGTGAAACTAATCTGGTTGTACAAGCCTCTGCACAGAAAAAAGGCTCCATACTGTCTTTTGAATATAACTGAAGGTATTAGCCAGTGGCATTTATGATGTGGAGAGGAAAAAAGTAGATACATATTTGATTGAAGTCTCTGCCTGACTGATTTCAGGATCCTTCATGCTTTTGCAGTATTCTTAATTTTAGCAAGGAGAAGCTGTCGACTAGTTCAGCACCAGTGTATCAAACGTTCTTATTTTCGTCTGTAGGTGTTTTGGCCATGACAGGTTGAAACGTTTAAATGGTGGTCTGGTGTTGCAATGCTGCAAGCAACGTTAAAAATAACCTTGTTTATTTTGCTGCACAGCAGTGGAAACTTCATGGTTCAATTTAGAGACTTTGTTCCAAATTTCAGCTTTTTGACACATGTAGGGAAAAGTACTGATTAAACTGTAAGTGCTGTATGGCCAATGATCTAGGCAAATAGCCAGATCTTAAATCTTTTACACAGCACAACCACATGTTTTTAGACAATTCCAGGTCCCACTTCCTCTCTTTTATAAGTTGCTGAGTAGCCTTTGAGCTGCTGTTTTGAGGACAGTGTTTGTCCTACTCCAAGCTTCCTGGTCAATAGTTTTGGAATCCCAATGTAAAATAATTCGGTAAAACTTCACATGATGCCGTTTGTAGAGCTAAGAGGATTATGTCTGTTTTTGATTGCCTAACTGTTCATTCATTATTTACTTTGCCTTTTTTTTTTTTTCTCACAGAATGTACCGTTCTCGCGGCCAGCAATACACTTCCAAGGACTTCAAGGGGTAGGTGAACGATTCTGGACAGATTCACCCTAGACTAAGGAAAAACTGACGGTCGAGTTGCATGAACAGTCCAAACACAACCCAGCTCTGGGGCCAGAAACGCACACTGGATTGTGGTCCTGGCGTTGAGTAGTGTGATTTTTGGCTTGAGGGTCTATTCTGAAACTCAGCAGGTCTCACTGTTTGTCTGTAAAAATGGCTGGTTAACCTCTGACCTTGTACGCAGAGTTTAGCTCTGCTGAGGCTATTAATACTGCCCTGTGGTTATGCAGCTAGGCTCAGACTCTTAACCTTTTTTGCCCACCGCTCAGTATTAAGGTCATATCTTTGCCTTTTTCGACCACTGACATTTTTTAAAAATCAGTTTGTGAATTTCGGATGGTTTTTTGCTAGTCAGCTAGGTTTGTTCCATGAGGAATACTTGATAATACTTGTATGAGTACCCCCTCCAGGCACCAGGACGCACAAATTCAGTATCTCATTGTTTCAGGATCCGACCCGTCTCAGTCAATTAATGTGTTTTAATGTAGATGGTTTTGTGAACACTGTCAATCTTATTCTGTCTTGTTTTTGTGGCCCTGCAGCGCATTAAGATTCCAAAGACTGATGTCTCCGATGGATCTCATACCTTTGATTTTTATCTGTCCAATGTCGGCAAGGACAATCCTCAGGGAAGCTTTGAGTGCATCCGGCAGTATGTGTCCAGGTAAGATGCTGTATAGTCCCTTTTGTTAAAATTAAATTTAGGTCTTTATTCATATTAAAGTTGTTGTAAGTATTCTCAAGCCACTGTCTTCTGACTCTAGGTCTGGAGTCTCCCAGTTGTCATCGCTGGGGGCTGTTCAGGACAAAATCACAGTGTGTGCCACCAGTGACTCTTACCAGGTGACCAGAGAGCGTATGACACAGGCCGAAGAGGACACACGCAAGAGAAGCACCAAAGTCATTAAACCTGGCGGACCGTTCAGAGGCAGGTGGCTCTCTTTGACTGAACCCCATTCCCTTGCACAGAGAATGCAGAACTAAAGAAAAAACAGTTGCCAGGTAGTAATAATGTGGATTAGGACCAGGGAAGGAGGAAAGTAAGATTTAATCCAGCTAATCTGGTTTGGTTCAGCCTGACACTCTTATCTCTTAGGGTCACTACAGCATAGGCACTGATGTTTGCTAGCATGAACAGCAAACTGAATCTTGCACTGTCATCCAGAAACACCTGCTTTGAAAACGTTATATATGAAAGTAGCAATTTTGCATTCACATTTTCTGTTTTTCTTTTTTGGTTTCCTTTTCTCCATGCTCACTGTTGCGTCAAAGATGTACATGTTTCTTACTAATAGGAGCTTGGGGGTGTAGGTCAGCAGTAAATCTGAAATGGTACACACTCCACTTATATCAGCATGCTGTGTGTCTTTGTGTGAAACTAAAGGATCACTGAGTTCATTTCTTCCAAGTGTCTTCTCACCAGAAGCCCCATCAACACTGCAGGGTGCTACGCTGTAGTTTCACTGCCACTGTGTGCTTCCTGCAGGGACTATCTGAATGGAGCTGCAAAATGAGTTTTAAGAAAAAAAGTGGTGTGTGTGTGTGTGTGTGTGTGTATGTATGTGTGTATCTCTATATATATATATATATATATATATATATATCTCCCTGTGTGTGTATTCTATATATCTATACATAC
>JBBJLS010000023.1:12462477-12474480 GCA_037577275.1 Bryconaethiops microstoma
ATCTACCGCGAGGTCCAGAGGGACTGGCCAGGTTACTCTGAGGATGAACGGATTCAGCTGGACAGGATCCTGGCTCGGTGAGCACTATTTACAATGGCAGCATGCTAATGGATGAAACCAACCCTTTGGAAGTGACTAAATGTGGGGCTGGGGAGCCAGCAGTACAGGGGTGATGAAGTAAAGGTAATTTCTGTCTAAATTTGAGCTATTTTGTGTTTGCAGTAAACTGAGCCTGTCTACAGATTCATCCAGCAGTTCCCCCAAAGAACCAGCTTCATCACCACCGGTATGAGAAACAGAATTCCTGATTAAGGAGTTAAACACACTCAACGATATGCTGACTGCTGTTGATAACACTCGTGCATGCTTTAATGAATCTGAGCGATGCATTTATGTACTTTTTCCGTTAGGTTTTACATTCTTACATGTTTAAATAACATGAATTCAGTTTTGACTGCTAATTACAACCAATAACTAGGCGGTCCATTTTACCATATACTCGCATAGTCGCTTCTGAGCCAAAGCCATTTCTGTTCTAAAATTCTGTGAAGGGGACAGAACAGTAGATATCACAGTAGATAGTTACACCCGTTATGCTGCATTCACCCACAATTATTTTGCACTCTGGATTCACCCTCATCCAGCATTTCTTTTAAACTGAAGCTTTCTCCTGGCTATATAACAATTAGTGAACTGTCTTTTAACCTGTTTAACTTCTTTTGCTTACTGCGCTTCATACACTGATTAGCCATAACATTAAAACCACCTTCATGACATTGTTTGTCCCCCTCATTCCGTTGAGATATGGATTCCAAGACCTGAGGGCATCCTTCAAGTCGTGAGGTGGGACGTCTGAGTTGGACTGAGATCTGGGGAATTTGGAAACCAAGTCAACAGAGTGAAATGTTTGACATTTTCTTCAAACCATTCCTCATCAATTTTTGTTGTCTGGCAGCGTACATTATGCTGCGGAAAGACACCATTTAGGGAATACTGTTGCTATAAAGGGATGTATTTGGCAACATTTAGGTTAATCGTGTATGTGAAAGTAACATCCACATGCATACCAGGTAGCTACATAACAAAACATGTAGATGATTGATCACTTCTGATCAGTCCAAATCTGATGCTCATGTTCCCATTGTAGAGACTGTGGCCATGCGGCCTTATATGCAGCAAGCGATGCACTTTGTGTTCTGATCTTTCTGGCATAGCCAGTATTAACTTTTACAACAGTTTGTGCTACAGTAGCATTTCTGTGAGCGCAATCCAGACTGACTGGTTTTTTTTCTCCACATGGTCCCGTTGCCATTACACTGCATACTTTGAACTTGTCATCTTGTCACAATTTGCCCCTCAGATATACACACCTGCCATGTTTCCTGCCTCCAGCACATCAACTTACTTAACTGTTCTTGCTGCTTAATAATATCCCTTTACTTGACAGATGCCATTGTAATGAGAATCACTGTATCCATCTGCCAGTGGTTTCAAACTTGGGTATATATTTTGACTGCAACTTGTGTTTAATGATTGTCACTGTCCTGGTTACTGTATATTCTTTCTTAGAAGCGCCAACCTGAGGTTGACTTCATTGACCCATTAATGCCCAAGAAGTCACGCATCTCCCACCTCAGTAACCGAGGTCCTCTCAGCTTGACAGAGCGACGCACCTCTTCTGAAGCAGAGAAGAGAGCTGCTCCTCCAGTCACCGTAGCCTGTCCAGGACCCTCACTCCAGCAACCTGTCTCCCACACCTCTTCCGGTTCCAACTCCAACTCCCCAAGCACACCTGAGGGCCGTGGGACTCAGGACTTGCCCTTCGACCAGAGTTCCACATGTAGGGAGGAGACCGAACACTATACAGCTCGCAACCTCATGCCTAGCCCCTCCAGCCAACCTGCCTTCACCACCTCATCAGTTCCTGTCACCTCTGTCCTCCCCACCTCTGCCATGTCCCCAGCAGCCAGCAGTAGCCAAAAGCCTAAAAAGAAGTCCAAGAAGCACAAAGATAATGTAACTGAGAAGGAGAAGGTTAGAGGGAGGTATAGAGAGGGCCCGTCTGAGGACGAACGGCCCAATAAGAGACGGCGCTCTGAGACGCAGGAGAGGTGTGTGCCTGCCACAGTTCGCAGCCTTCCTTCAAATGTAGAACAACACATTGAAGGTGCGTTTTCTAATACCCTCTCTTCTGTATTAAAAAGAATAGGGGACCATGAACATGTATATATTTGGTAGTGTATTTTTCGTAATGATTTATTCCCAGTAGTGTACACTAAAAGTACTGTACTGAGTACCTTGTGGTATGCAAAGCATAGGACAGATGAGAGAAACTAGGTATCTGAAGACAGATTTGGAATGGAATTGGTGTAAACATCACCACAGATGTTTAGGGGCAAAGTGAGCATCTGCTTTCTCGGGAATAATTTCTCCTACTTCCTTTCTAAGCTTTGTAACTACATTAACATTTAATTGATCTACTGGAATCATACAGATAACTACTGCCTGATTCTCATTGTGGATTCTTCAAATCCTGGCTCAAGGGAAATGTATGTTATTGCAGGCCTATTTAGTTTAGGTTGTGCTTGTACTTGTTTGGTTCCCTTCTTCTGGACCAAAGCAGAAAATGAAACACCGATGCATTTTAGTTACAGTTTTCATAGTGCTCACCCTGACATTCAGCAGTGAAGCAGAATATGTAACTAAATGCCATATTGGTAACGTCACAACTGAGTGGGCAGATATTGATTACTGTAACTGTGGATCCATTAAATGCTTTGAATCATGCTGTTGGCTTACTGTTTATTACAAAGCAGAAAAAAACACTAACACGCAACATAATTGATGGTTTGCAGTGGAATGTGTGAATCAAATATTTGAATGTGCCTCAGTCTTGTTTTAAAACGTAAACTGTCTCATAATTTGGTAGCTCTGCATTGGCAACTTCAAAAGACACACCCTTAAATACTGCTTTTGTTTTACTGTTGCTTTGAACTTGGAACTTTTGGGAGTGTTTTTCTTTGCATTGTTTAAGGAGTAGAAAAAGTGAAAGATTTTCATCCTGTCCAGATGCCTTATTTGTCATAACTTTGCTCTCTCCATAGACATAACAAGCAAATCTGACATCACTGAACTTTCAACGCCAGTGGTCCCTGATTACATAGCGTGAGTATGCTCTCTGTAGCTGTAATTGTGCCTAGTGTCAGTTTGCTTTCTGTAGAAGGTTAGTTTGCTGTGTTTAACCTCTCTTCTCCTACCTCAGCAACGTTCTTTAATGTTATTTTGGTCAAATGGTTCTACACCGTAAACCAGTTGAAGAGTTGTTATTTTCTGCAGTAAGTACACTGCAGTGGTGTCTATGGACCAGAGGCAGCACTACAAGGATGACTTCAATGCGGAGTATGATGAGTATCGTGTCCTTCATGCAAGGGTGGAGAGCATAACTCACCGCTTCACCATTCTGGACTCCCAATGCAGACGCCTCCTACCTGGAACCAAAGAGTACCAGGTCAGAGCAGAATCTTAACATGAACTACAACCTTAAACTCTGTAGTGGACCCTTGGTGCTTTTGCATTTGTTGTATAAAACTTAATGTAGTTTGGCTGTGTCTCAGAACAAAAGAGCATAACTGCCAAGTCCTTACTAACTAAATTAGGTCATTTCTAAACATTTAGCTATGTAGAACTTTGAAATGCACACTTGGCAACATTTTGTGGCAGAAATACACATTTCAAGTGACCTAGATAACATGTGAAATCTCCTTCATAATAAACAAAGTCCAAAATCCTCCCTGTGTAGGTGGTGCATGATGCAGTGCTGCAAGAATACAAGAAAGTGAGACAAGTAAGTTTGAACAAAAAAAGGCAAACACATCACTTGTGATAGAATGTAGACGTATGCAAACATGGCCTGAATACATATGGGATGCATAATTTAATATAATTTGCATAATTTAATAGAATTTGATTGCCTTTGTCTTGCTGTCTTCATCCCTCTACAGCACAACCCAAACTATCACGAGGAGAAGCAACGCTGTGAATATCTGCACAACAAGTTGGCCCACATCAAAAGGCTCATTGCTGACTTTGACCAGCGGAGGGCACAATCCTGGCTTTAGGTGTTGGCTGAGCAAAACCCTGCAGCCAGACAAATTTCGCTGCAGCGTAAAGACCACAGTCAGAGGAACCGAGGGGATCAAACAGCCTTTTTTTCCCTTTAATTTATTTTTCCTAAATGTCCTTTTTGACCTCTTGCCCCGTCCTTACACCTGTTCACCATGTTTCTTACCTCTCTTCCCTTCTATTCTTTTCTTTTTCCTGATGTGGTGTTCCTCCTGACAAATTAAACACTTTTCAAAGCAAAGAAAGTATATCTGTAGCTACCTGTATTTAAAAGACAAAAAAGGAAGATCTATTTATTTTGAATGGAAGGAGGTGTAAGATTGAGTCCACAGATGATTATAAGGTTTAGATGCCTTTTTTTCTGGATGCAATGCAATACTGGGGGCCTTACATACAGTATGTATTTGACTTTCTGAAGCCTTTTGCACAGGGGCGGCTGAGCCAGCGTGTTAGAGGGAGAAATGGCTGGAGTGTGTGGATCCCGGAGCCATGAAACTCCCTTTCTGCCAGGACCCTGCTTTTAGCAGTATTCTTGCTCACTGTGCAAATGGTGCCTTAATGTGTTTGTTTACACACGCAGTGGAGTCCCGTAGGCTCCCAGGGGCAGCGGGGAGAAATGATTGAGCTCACACCTGTCTGTGGAAGGTGTTTATGTGGGTGTATGCACATGTTAGTGCATATGCACTCTTGTAAAAAGAAAGAATGCAATATGTTGAGGGATTGTCAGTGTTTATATTTGAGATGGGATATGTGTAAGAAAGCATGTTTGGGGTGAGTGAAAGAGTCATGTTGAGTTTTGTTGGGCGGGGGGGGGTTGGGTCTAATGGGTGGGTATGTGGTTTAGGAGAATATAAGGAAAACGAAACAAAAAAAATAGAAAATGAAAACCAAAAAAAGCTGCTATAGTCTTTGGACAGCCAGAGCACTCAGGATCAACCTGGCTAGTGTTACATGTTCTTAATTTGAAAGAGCGGAAGGTTGAATTGCTAGAGTGCTGTCTTTCTACAGAACCGTACAAACAGAAGGTACTGTTAGAGATGCAATCACCAGGAGGCAGTCCTGTGATTTTCAGTTGTATTCCATGAGTTTCAAAGCAGAGTTATGACTTCTGAATAGTAGTAGTAATTTTTTTTTTTCTTTCAAAGAGGAAGGCAAATCACTGATTTACATTTGAAAAAAGTGGCCAGATACAAGTGATCAAACATAAAGCATAAAGACAAGGTATCAGTAGTGAAGAGATACTTATCATTTAAGGGAAACATGTTTACGAAACCTGTTAAAATGTTTTGCCAAAAGGAAGTCAAATTATTTGATTTGGAATGAAACTGCATAGCATTTTGGTTCAGACATTACAGTTTGAGCTTTCTTCAGGAAAATAATCCACTAGATCACTTGGTTTTTATATTCCAGTCTTAATATAATCCAAAATCATCTGGCTGCGGATTGACGATTATCTAGTTTGGCTTACTGTGATGCAGTCAAGTTGATTGAATATTTTGTTCCATGATGTATTCAAATACTGCCCCTGCACATCAGACGCTGTTGATGCATGGAGGAAGAAAGTATGTGGGTCATATATTTGTTACTACATTTTGAGGTGATATCTCAAATCCTGTTGTAAAGGGAAATCCCAGCATTTGTTTGTTTTTTTGTTTTTTTAAACCTAACCTCTACTCGCTGTGCCTGTGGCGTACAGTGGCCTATGTACAATTTTAAAGTGTTTCCCTGAGCTTGTATCCAACAGACTCAAAATGCATTCATAATAGAGGCCAATGGGCAGGTGCCTCATTGTAAATGTGTTCTGAGTTAAACAGGCTACAGATTCAGCAGATAGATGTTGGGCTTAAAACACTGTATTCCTTTAAAAGCCATTAAGTATTCATCATGCTTAGAAGTCGGCAAGTTGGCTGCTTTGAAGCTTCCCACTGAGAAACCGATAAATCCTGTTCTGTATTTGGGTCTGTTCCTCATTCAGAAATGTGAGGCAGTGTTTAGCAGATGGGATGCAAGCCTTAGGGACTGATGCTATCTGGGTAACTAAGAAGGGTCTGCTGGTGCCTGAGTAAAAATGGTTTAAAATGTTTTCCAAAATAAATGTGATGGTTAATTAATGAAATTCAGCAGCACTTTCCCTCAGCCCTATTGCCCCACTCCCTCCCTTCTTCCCTCCTAAGCCTGATGTGGCTTGTCTCAAGAGTGTGTTTCTCTAGTTCTTGGTATTTAAAACTATAGAATTGACTGTCCCTTCAGTGAACTTGTCAACTGCATTAAGTGTTTGTTGGGTTCGTAGAGAGAGAGAGGAGTGGGACACTGTATTCTTGAATTTGTATATGCACATGAAAATGACATTCATATTGATACATTTCTGGGACTTGGTCATGACCTAGAATTAATTCCATTATAAAGAGACCATTAATTGTCTTTGACACTAACCATTTGAGAGGATGTTAAATGTTGGTTAAGGCATGAGTCAAGACAGAAATCATGCAAAAAATGGGAGAAAAAGGCTGGGAAATCCTCAGAACACTGTCATCTTTTGATTTCAGTTGGATGGGGGTTATTCAGATTAAGTGTTTCCAACCTGCTCACCTGAGAAATGCATTATCAGTTCAATAAAATGTGAACTTGATAAAATGTCAAATCGTCTTTGTTTCTGTCAAACTGTATAAGTAGCCTGCTTGAAGGTTTAAGAATTGAGATGCTATTTTGCTGCAGTGCAATGTCAGACTACAGCTGGAACTAAACTTAACTGGAGCCTGGAGCTCCAGAAGAAGCATTTCTTTGTGCACTGTTGAAATTGAGGTCAGGCTCAAACAAACTATAGTACAACTGTATTCAAGAGAGACAGCAGTGGTACGAGAAGCTCTAAGCCTGTACAACTAATGCTATAATAACTGAATGTGAAATGAACAATGTGAAGTACTGCATGTTCTAGTCAAACACTAACACAGGTCAACAAAACAAAATTGTAATCATCAGAAACCACAACGCATTTTTCAGTCACATCAACTTTTTGAATATTAGATTTGCAATAGACTTGCATGCAGTTTTTATTAAACCGCAGGCACCTGTCAAGTAACTGTCAATATTTTCAGTGCGAAGTCAGATAGGTGCACACTGTGGCATAGATATAATGATCAATATCAGTCAGCTACCACTGTTTCTTCAAAAATGCTCAGTATATGATATGATAATTATACCACTATCATGCAATATATAACCAGCTTCCTCACAAATACTATGTGCAGGAAAAACTAAACACAGATTTGAAATCAGCAGGAAAAACACTATAAAACCCACATAAACCTATCTAGATGATTTTGACTTATTGACCTGTGTTAATAATTATACATTTTATTCATAGGTGCCTTTATAGCACCCAAGGACACTATACAAAAAGTGCAAGTAAATAAACAAAAAAAAGCCAAAAATAAACAGGCATTAAAATGGTAAAATTGGACAATGCAAATAATTTAAAGACAATATGTGAGCTTGAACAGATGGGTTTTGAGTCTGGATTTTAGAAGTGAGAGGGAAAGCTGGGGAGCGACTGATAGCTCTGCTCCCCATAGTGGTAAAACGGGCAGAGGGGACAGTCAGTGCGGAACTTAACCTGGAGCCAGTGGAGCTGCTGTAGGGTGGGAGTGATGTGGTGGGATCTGATAATGATGCGGGCGGCTGAATTCTGGACCAATTGAAGCTTTTTTCAGGTACTGTGCTAGTTGGTCAGAATTCCATTGAATTGTTACCCAACAATTCTGAAACACAATTCTGATTCCTGATGATTCCTGCATGTTCATATTATACGTCACTTTCACAGAATGATTCATGTTCTAGTGTCATTTAACAAAAACACGTATGTACCACATCTAATGTACCACCACTATCACGGGAGTGGACCCTGTGGAATGTGTCTGTCTGTGAGTGAACACAGCAGCCTTTACCTCTTGAGCCCCATGGTTTGTTTCAGGGGTCTTTATTTGGTTTCAGGTTAAAGGTGGCAAGTCAAAGTCTAAACCAAAGGTATGTTATATCTGAAGCAAAGCATAACAGCAGCGTACTTGCTTTTTATATTATGAGAAGAAGAATAATGACCAGACTCAAGGACTAGAAACAAATTGGTCTCACATTCAGTGGCAAAGGAGAAAAGAAAATGTATAGAAACATCATCTCCAATCTCTAATCTCTGATTTGAATATTATCAAATCACAGCAACCACGAAAAATGTATCTACTTATTGTGACTAAATAAGGAAAAAGTATATATCTGAAAACATATGTAATATCTTCTTCTCATTACCCTTGCAGACCATTTGCACGTTGTGTAATGCATGAGGTTCATATTCATCTCCTGCTTTGGCAGTATGTTACAACAACTGCTGCTTTTTTAAATAACACTTTTTTTTTTGTTTGTTTTAGTTATCATGGAATGTAGTGATGACGTGTGCCATGATCCTTTTGGTATACTTATAAGTGTCTTAACAATATTCCTTTCCTCCTCCATGTTAATACTCAGTACTCAAATGAGTGGAGCATCTTAGGTGTGGGAGTCTCTGGTATCACTGCCTTCCGAATAGGATAAAATTCATTCATGAGTTTGAAGTTCATTAATCATATTCGTAGCACAAATTTAGATTGAGGAAACCACCCGGTTCTACAGTAAATCTGAAACCATCTTGGTATCTCTACCTAGAGTGGTCCCTGACATAATGTGGTTTGACCTGTATTCCTTAATGCCCACTGAGCCCTGCACACAAACAATCCGTGTTGTTTTCAAACCACAATCATTGTTTTGTATAGTTTTGGTAGTGAGACGAAAATGAGATAAATAAGTTCTTCAGGACCTCTGGATGTGGATGGCATTCTGCACAATTTGTGTTGAAACCTAAATACCAGCGACTTTGATGTTTTAATTGCAATGTTACAAATGTTTAATTGTAATCAAGCGTTGCCATTATAACAGATACAGAACAAAACAAACATTCTGAATTCTGCTTGAGTATCCAAAACCAATCTGTAAGGTTTCTGTGAATTTTAATACAAACAGATGGAATTGTATCCAAGCTTATAGTTACAGCTTATAAAATCAGATTGTTCTTTTTTTAATTTTTTTATTTCTCATTGCTTTGTTCATTTAGACTAACCATTTGTTAAAAAAATTACACCTACACATATACCAGTTAAGCTGGACTATATCCTGATCAATATTGTTTGAGGTGGATATAGGCACTGGTATAGGCAATAATTAAATCTTTTTCTATTAGAAAATGGTTTGAGTTTGTAGTTAAAGGGTCCATGACCTACAGTTTATGACGTTTACATGGAGTTTTTACATGGCCATTTCCAACTTCTCTTTATCCCTTAGAATTATACAGTTTATTTCTGTTACTGTGCTTTTAAGAATAACATTAGTTAATGGCCTCTCTTCTGATTGGCTTCACTATTTGTTGTGCAGCATAGTGAAGATAAACTGCCTTGTGACATTACAAAAATACTGTGAATTCATTAAGGGTTTTTTTGAAAGCTCAGTTTCCATCTATGAACCGGAAAGAGAACAGACTTTTCATACTACGCCAAACCCTTTCTGTTAACAAATTCGCAGACACTAAAAGAAGTACTTGTCCACTGCATTTTCAACCCTAAGCTACAACCCAAAGAAGCTGTCTGTGTGTCCCACTATTTTCACTGTTTGGCTGATAAAGCTGTTTGCCTGCTTCATCTCAGAATGTATTGATTAGAAACTCATCTATCATCACTGCAGAATGATCACTTGGTAGCGCTACGACATCTTACTGTTTGACCACTTTGCCCATTCGTGAACAAGTTAATGCATTAAATATGTGCTGCATTTTGAGTTAACGTTTACTTAGGAATGTATCTAATACGCTGATAAATGTACATCCTTCTCAGAAACCCACAGTAGAAGACGTGCCAACCACGGACAACCTCTCTGGCCAGCTGAGCACAGACGTGGTGTCTACTCTACCCTCAAAGAAAGGAGGAAAGAGCTAAATCTAATGTCAGTAAGCTATCAAGAAATCCAAGTTAAACCATAGTCATATAAAATCCATGATTTCTTTAATGACTTTGGATCTGCATGCTGTTTTTCAGGTTGCTCTCACACTACATCTCCCTGCGACACAAAGAGATGCCAATCAGAGGAGCTGCTCGTACTAATATGTCCTATCAATTGTTGTGGTAGAAGGGTGTATGGGAATTTAACTGCACAAATGCAAACAGACACTTTAAATGCCATCATGCATCAACTTCTCTGGTTTAAAAGTCTTCCAAAATTAAAAATGCTGATTTTGGATCAGCTTCAGCACCAAAAACGGACCCCAAATTAACGAACATATTCTGAGAAGTGAGAGATACACAATTGAGTAATTCATCGCCATGTTTATTTCTTATCTGAAGTAATGCAAAAAAGGGGGGCAAATATTACACTTTTATTGTTGACAGAGTATCTGTCCACATGTCTGCAGTGACGTAAAGACACCATCTGTAGTTTACGCCCACTAATGTCTGTTCATCACTGGGTTAGTTCAGTATCATGTTAAGAAGTGCCAGCTGGATTAAAGTTAGAGTCCCACGTATTTTTGTATCGGATGTCTTAGCAGTCTTGTACACACACAAGTTCAGTATAGCTGTTTGAAAAGCCATGCACATACAGACACTAGTGTACAGCACTTCTGTTTTAGTTTACATCCTCTAGTTTACAGTAGAGGGCTGTGTTAAAGGAAATGGTCTTTTTGGTTATGATGCCTTTTGCCTATTGATGTTCATTGAGGCTGCATTATGTCTAAGCATATTTGTGCAGAAGGGCTTTCCTGTGTATTTTGCTTCCTAAGGTCTGTCTTGGTTTTCTGAAGTGCATTGCATCTCTCACAGTTACCTGCAGAATGGCTGTGGTACCACCAGGCCTTATATATCTTAGCACTAAAAAAAACAACAAAAAAGCAGGAGGGTTGAAAGAGTTTACTGGCAAGCTTTACAATCGAATGAACTTCCTTTTAGCATCAGAGAAGCTGTCATGTGGTTAGAAAGTATGAATCTTGTAATACCACCTGGACTTGGCCTGTAGCAGCACAATGTTTTCAGCTTGAGTAGGATGTGGCACACCAAATATGAGTCTTTGTTTCATTTTCAACTGAACTAGCATTGCTTAGTTAAACGACTACAGTGCGGCATGTTTCGCACATCCACAAGGACAGACAGGTTTTAATTGCTTAATATATAGTATTTTCTAAAGCTATAATGATCTTTCAGTCTCAGAGGTCTTGAAAAAATATGTATTAGTCTTGCTGTAAGTCTCATTTTGCCAAAGTAATCAAGATAGGCAGTCTTTTTCTCGTGGTGATGCCGTCTTTACAATATTGTATCTTTCTTTTGAAGTGCAATGGTATTATTTTAACACAGGGATGGGTTGTGGAAGAGGGATTTTTTTTCTGTTTAAATAAAAAAAGGAGAACGGAAACATCAGATATAGTTTCTGTGTTGTTTCATTTGTCTGAAGGTAATTGTATGCTTAACACAGGGAGTGTGGTTTTTGCAAAGTGTTCAACTCAGTGCTGATATGTGTATTGTTTGTGGTCGACGCTGCAAGGTTTTAGTTTTGTAAATGTAGGCAAAGGCCTGCAATGTGTTTCCTCCACGCTCTGCCTTCTCTACCATGTCACAGGCAAGCAGATGCGCAGTCCCCCAAAATGGCAGTTCTCAGTCTGACAAATTTCAATTGGTTTCATATTCAAAAGAACTGAATTTATGTAAAAAAATTATTTTGTAATCTACACCGTAATATTGGGTCCTGCAGAAGCACACTTATTGCCCACTGCAGAAACATGAAAGAAAAACACTTATTCAGTGTATTGGAAATTATATA
>JBBJLS010000023.1:12475054-12489744 GCA_037577275.1 Bryconaethiops microstoma
CTCTCTCTCTCTCTCTCTCACACACACACACACACACACACACACACACACACACACACACACACACACACACACACGCTCTTGTTGTCTCAGTTAACATGAAAGCAAACGCAGCCTCCGGCAGCACCCGCTGCTGCTGCCGCGTCCTGGATAGATACACACTAAATCTCTGAATACGCACCACCTCAGGATCTTTCTAAAATGTCTTTATTCAGCATGAGATGAAGATAAACAGAACTGCACTAGACGAAAGACAGCCAGAACAGGCTCTAGGTCCAACACACTGACTGACTGCACTAAACGATCCACATGCTGGATGCATACATTGCGTACATATTTGTTCCTAAATAAAAATCTTGGATGTACATGTTACAAAAATAGTTGCATCACCGTAAAATTATAATCTCATGGCAAAAAATAAACATTTGAGGTGTTATTCAAGTTGTTTTGCAAAAGTAATCACAAATTAAAAAGAAATTCGCACCATGAAAGACCATGGCAGACCATGAGAACATGACTGAAGTCTCTAGAGAGTATAAGGTTGACCCTACCCTGTTTAACACTTTGGGGTTTTTTTCCAGCTTTGAATGACCATGACTTACACAGTTATTGTAGTCAGCAGTGTCCTTTGGAAGTCACAGTTTATTTCCGTGTACACAAAGCAGGAGCCTCATTGCCGGGCACCATGAGAAACACAGTAATGTCCGCAGCCACAGTGTCCGCCCCGGGCCTCTGACAGCACGTGACTGTCTGCCGAGGTCACAGGATTGAAGGTCGAAAGTTATATAGACACAGTCCAACAGAATCAAGAATCAAGTTCCTTCAAATTTCACCAGAATTCTATGAGAATTCCATCATAATTTCACACTGATTCCCTCAGAGATGCTCAGCTTCCGCCTCAGGGAACATAAGAAGCCTTCTTGCTGCATTTCTGTGTTTGTTCATGAGTCGTCTTCTTCTCTCTCTCTCTCTCTCTCTCTCTCCTCTCATCCAGCCCATCTCCTAAGCGCGCCGCGTGAGGGAGATCACATGATGCTGCAGCGGGATTTGCGCAGCTGTCTCCGCCTCTGCTGGTACTCGCTGAGCTCCTGCAGGTATCCTCTGGAGGGCCATCGCAGACGTTCCACCTGCTCACGCTCCTCCTCTGTCCAACAGCAGCACTGTGACTACACAGAAACCACGGCAACACACCTCTCCTCACAGCCACGCAGCCAGTGCAGTTTACATTGCTTTCATTGCTTTATGCTTTCATCAATCATAATATCCACTTAAACCCATCAATAGTTTGGGTTCAAATCAAATCTACACTTTTTACAAAATTCTCACAGAACTCCAGGTATGTGACTTGGCAAAGATAACTGACAGATAATGTTACCACAGCACATGTCTGGTTTATCATCAAATGTTTCTTGGCTACTCAATTACATTTGGTCAATTACTATACTATATTTTTGTTAAAGATAAAACTGTCTTAAATGTTTACTATATGAATCTAGTCCTCTATAACAAGGTCAGGTCCGTCCATCATATGAAGGAGCTTCTCTCAGGTTTTGTGTGTTAAACTTTGCATGTTGCTCATTTTGAAATAAACTGGAAAACATGTTTGTGCTTTGTTATACATCTATTTCCCTCAATATCTCAGTGGCTAGTTTGCATGACAGCCTGTTAAAAAAGCTGGCTGGAGCTATTATGCACTCAGGTCAGGACTCCCCAGAGCTTTGCTTGCATTAGCATTTTCTGTTTCCCAACAAATGTTAACAAGACTGTAGTGATCTGTCATGGTTTAATGTACTGTAGCATCTGTTAGGTTTGTGAGGGGATGGGATCAGGGCATTTGGTCTGTTCTTTTTGAACTTTAAACAGTGATAGTGCATTTGCTGTGATAATTATGAACCAGTTGGTGGTCCAGACAGCTCACCTGATAGCTCCAGGAAGTCAGGTTTGTGGCTGAAGATCAAGTAGTTATTGGCGATGAAGTGGAGGAGCCAGACATACAGTTGGTCAGCATTGTGGCACTGTATAAGGAAGCAAAAACAGGTCATATATAATCATTGTGAAAATATCCCTCAAGTTATAAAACAGATTTATACCAGCACTGGATTGATCCAGCGTTACCTAACAGCGGAATGTTAATGGTGTTTACACCACCTCAGTATGTTTGGTTGTAAACAGTCTAGTGTGTAGCCAATGCCCCAAATAAAGCATGGAACGGTGGAAACTGTGCCCTTCGTTTGGGTGTTTAGTTACATTTAGGAAAAAAAAATCAGTTTACCATTTTCCAGAATACATGCTCATGTTTCTAGTTGTGTGTCTTCACTGTAGTTTAGTTGCATGAATGTGTTTATTGCCCATTTTCCATAAAAAAGATCAACATCCAGTTTGTTCTGTGACTATCTACAAGTAAAGGAAGCCATGCAAATCGTTTAAAATTATTTGCCTTACAAATATAACGGGCGAGTAAATATACAAATAAACAAACAGTAGAAAGTAATACATTCCTTTCAATAACTTCCTTTGAAAAAAGTTATTGGTATGTTGGTTGGAGGATATTTGGTTCCACTGCATGGCCTGTTTCAGTCCCATCAGCATCACTACTAGTTTAATTTAATGTTTTAGCTGAACTAGGTATTGGGTGGTAGCTATAAATACTGGGCTTCTTGGAGGAACGTTGAGCTGGCACACAGACAGACATACAATCATAATGTCTTGTCTGTTTTATATTTATGTCAAGGTAGTGTTTAAACAAATAAATGTTTACTGTCCAGATTAATAGCTTTACATACAGATTTCAGAAGAGCACCTAAGATGTTGCACAGCCCTGAATTTAGCATATAGCACATCTGTTTGCATCATGCAAGCTGCATGCCTAAATCTTCGCACTTGCCTCAAACAACACCAGTTTCAGCCATGCAACATACCTTTGTCCTCCAGTGCAAAGCTGAAGAAGCAAACCTGTTTGTTTGACTGTATATGAGTGAATTAGATTGTTCCTATACATTGTTAAGGGGGAGAATCACTTTCCTCCTGCTCTCCTCAACCCACCTTTGCTCTCCTCAGTAAGCGTATGACGCTGATGCTCGTTGAGGCCAGCTCTCGGCTGGGCATGCTCTGCAGGTACGCACACACACACACCTCACAGAGGTGCTGCAGACGCTTCACCTGATACATCTCTGCACAGACCAGCACAGCCATAGCCTGCAACACACTGGCTAAACACACACACATATACACACAAACGCACAGCTGTCAATCATCTGCAATGCCTCTCTTCTTCCCATCAATCAGCCCATCAGCTGTCATGCTTCTGCCACACTCTGATGGTGTTCATACTCATCGACTGGCAATCAAATGCACCTCATTCGTCTGAAAGACAGTGTGCCCTGCCTGTTGTATTCAGGACAACCGAGGCATTCATCAGATTAAATAAAACAACTTGAAGCACTGCCCCAAAAGAAAATGCCGTGCAAGCTGACAAGCTTTAATTTAGTCCAATGACACATCTGACAGACGGCAAAATGGAATGACGCAAATGTAGCTTTTAAACAAGTTGATTCTTTTACAGAAGTCCCCGTTTCTCATTTCGTATACCTTCATAAGCTTTGAGAATGATAGAATAGCTCTGCAGGATCTTGTCCTGTCAAGGCCATTTTCAGCATAATGCTATAATAATCCAAAACAGTGTTTCCTAGCACAGTTCTCAGGGTACTGGAGGGTGATACTTACTCAAATTCATACCGGGTATTTTCTACTCTCTAGACATTACTGATATCATGATACGTCATTAATAAATGAGCAAATAAATAAATACAATTCAAAACAATTTGTATGAACTTTGAAGTTAACAGTAAATGGGTCATTTCTAATTTTAGCAAAAATGTTAAAACACTCACAATATTACCAGTATCTACTTGTTTACCACTGTAGCTTTTAGTCATAGGTAACCCTTTCAACAGTCCACGTCTCTGTTCAGTCCCAGCAAGAAATTATGCAAACACAGTACCAAAACTCAATTGGGGAACTGAGCAATTAGGAACTGACCCAGGTTGCTGGTAGGTGGGACAGAGGAAAAAAGTGCTGTCATGGTGTCTGGTCCCAATCCTGGTCATGGAGCACCCCTGCCCTGCATATCTTGGCATTCTCCCTGCTCTAATCAATGTTGATTCAAGAAAGGCTTCTTATCTAGTTGACCAAAATCAGGTATGTTCCACCCACTTCCCTGTTTGGTCTCTTGCCCCTTGGTACAGCTCATCAACTGATTATCAAGCCCTGCATAAACTAAATCAGTGTTGAGTAGGAGGTCAGGCCAGTGGGTCCCCAGGACTCGAGTTATCAGTGACTGCAGGAGCAGGAAAAGCACAATATTTAGTATACACTGACACCTTATTTACTTTGGAAAGGAAGCAATCTACAACTAACCCAAGTTAGAATTTTCACTATACTAAAAGTTTGACTTTGATAATGATGAGTGTTGTATTAAAACTTCAAAAACAAGAAATAAAATGAGATAAACACCCTGTGTTTACAGGAGTGAGCACAGAAAAGTTACAGACACATAATAACATAATGTAGACAGCATTAAAGTAGTGATAGTCTACTGAAAAGCCCAAAATTCTACACTTTTCTTGTAGTTTACTGTTTTTCCTGAGGACCACTCTTAACTGCTCTGAATTTAAACAGTGCTTTAAACAGTTTTCGTTATTCTGCCTCTAAGCCTTATTATGTGTCACTGTCAGGAAAAAGCTCTTCATTTTATAGGATTTACAGGACTTTACAAAGTAAGTAAATGTATGAACCCTTAACAGAAAGCGATACTGGACCGTTACTGTTGGCCCAATCGAAACAATGTAAACGGCAATGGGCATTTCCAAATTATGGCAAAAAAAAGAAAAACTAACCTGTATCGTGCCTCATTAAAATAGCAGTCCAGTTACAAGCAGTCTTTATCACAAACAGGTGGAGCTAAACTGCTGTCGGCTAAATAGGAGGGTATGCGTTAATGTATTATTGTTGACTTCACAAGACATTTGACTTCAAAATTATTTTTTTACAGCTTAGCTTATATGTATAGAGTGCATACACTGGGGAATGCACGGTATGTTTTGAAACATACACACAGTGTTTATTTGCTATGTCAAATATTCTTTAATAAAAAATAATAATAATTATACATAGCATTCAATAATGTGGGCCTTTTAAGTAAAGCATTGAAAAATAAGAAGTATTGAAAACAGAGTATTGATGGCTTACCATGTAGTAGTATCAAAAAAAGTACTGATGTGTCCCACAACACTAATTTAAGGCAAGAGTGGTGTAGGCGTTCACAGAGGTCTCACCTGGGCAGCATGTGTCAGTATAGAGATACTCCAGGAATGCGAGGAAGGTGTCTGAGGAGACTCCATGAATAGGCACCACTCGACTCCGGGCCTCAGCGTACTTCCCACTGAACATGGCTGCCATAACGTCACAGCGAGCCACAAGCACAGCTCTGTGCGCAGGCAACACACTCCCTGAAACCATACACTTAACATAAACACACACACTCCCTCATCACATATGAAAGAGGGACGCATATTTATGTTTGCTTGTACATGTATCTATGAAAGCACTTGCCTTGTACCATGAAAATGACATCAGAGTAGAGAGGGGAATTGAAGAGGTTGCCCAGTGTTTGCGGGCCTTGCTGTGAGCGAGGAGTAGGTGTGTCCCTGGGGCCCTGCACACAGAAAAGACATTTTGGCCATAAGCAGCTATGAAGTGAAACGTGTAAAAAACTGTTTTAAATTACATAACTTACCCCAAATATAGCATGAGACATGCCTGGTGTCTGAGGTTTAATACAAGGCGAATTAAGCTAATTAAGCTGCCTGAAAAGGTCATGCTGGCTATGACAGAAAAGTGTCAGATCGCATAGTGAATCACAGCTTGTATGGGGCGGAGTAGCCACAGACCGGTCAGAGTGCCCATGTTGGAGAGGTTTGAGGAACATGACAAAGAGTTTAAAGTGTTCACCTGGCTTGCAAATTCTCCAAATTCTCAATTTGATTGAGCATCTGATCCAGAGAGGCAACCATCTTGATGTAGTCTATGCCTCGACTGGTTTTAATATAATGGATGACTGGTGGTGACATTCCTTAGTAGCTTGAGCCAGTTTAAGACAAATGTGTTATGATTTAAGTGTGCAGTTTATGTGATGCTAATGAGTAGAATATAAGCTTCCATTATTCACAAGTTCCAACTCACAAGTCACAATAGCCATAGAGCCCCAGTGCAAAACTATAGAAGCAAACCTCAGACACTGAACATGTCTACACTAATTAGCTATGTCTATGAAAAAATCAGTTTTCTTTTCCAATTTTTTTTTTGTTCAAAATATTCCTTCAATACCAGCTCCACAAACAGATGAGTGCGTGTTTCAATCCGAGATAAGCATATAAACAACTTCCAGTTTACACACTAAATGGGGTTCTAAGTGGGTTTGCAATGAACAAGCACCCACCCAGCCACTGTTTTCCATAGAACTATTTATATAGGACAGCTGTTACCAAACCCATGCCTGGTTAGATGGATACCTTCTCTCTTCCAACGAACGAGCGTATCCTGTCCATCAGCTGGGCCACTGCTAAAGGGTTCTTCAGCTTCTCTGTTAAAGCCTCCTCTAGGTATTCCCATTCCCAGGCCCCTGTGTGGAAACACACACGCACACATACGTGCTTGCACTCATCCGTGAGTATATTAAACACAAGCCATCGTGCATGACTTGCCTAAATGACTGCCAGATAAGTCCCAGCTTTGCATACTGGCTGTTCAGAAGTCGACGCATATAAAATAACAGATCAATTCACAAGGGAAAATCCAGAGTAGTATGTGCAGCTCATAAAAACCTTCAAAAATGTCCTTAGAATTCAATGGAATTAAATATTTTTTAAAGCTACTAGTCAATGCGCTCTTCTAATTTAATGAGGTCAGTAACATGAGGCAGGGTCAGTGCGCTGCATGTTAAAACTTGTTTCACAGACGTACCAAAATACCATAGCACTAATATCATAGCACTTTTTGTGCTAAATAGCCAGTCACTTCTAACTTCCATGCAGCCCTTTAACATTTCAGTTTGGTCTGAAAAAGGGACCAACATTCTGGCTGTACAGAAATTGTGATTAGCCATAACAATTAGTGACTGGTGCATCTGTAATATAACAACCATGACTATGATAAGTGAATCGTCATGTCTGGCTGACACCTGAACTATTTATGAAGGTCAGTATTTGTCCTAGTGCCAATTCAGTATATTGAATCAATGCATTCCTGACAATGACTCATCAAATATTGATTTTATTCATTTATACATGTTCGTTTATTCATTTAGTTTGAAAACACCATGTGTCTTTTGAATAGTGTAAACATTTCCTGAAGTATGGATATAGAAATGGACCAAAAGGATTCTGAATAAAATAAGCTATATATGATTTTCTTTACTCATATGAAGTGCACATTTCAGAAATACATGTTTTTTTCAGCCATGCAGCCCACCTGCCCAGCTGACACTGACAATGCTGAAAGGAAAATATTTCTGCTGGCATGCTGTCATGCTGATAAGACTGTTATTTAGATGGCATAACTAAGCTATCAGACATATTTCTGCCATCTCAGATTCCGCTGATAGACATATTGGCCTCTCTTCTTCATAAATATTACCCTGTGACATGAAACCGCTTAGTGTGTTTCAACGCTTCATTTCTTCTTAATGGGCCATGTGCTCTTGGACTAACAGAAGGAGAAAGTTGCTGTACAATAGTGCCATATATCAGTATAGGATGGATGATCTCATTGGTCTCACCTTCTTAGAGCCATACATGCTCTAATACTGATGAATGTGTCTATTGCGCCCACTCAATTCACCCCAGCCATAAAACCCAGTCGCAATCTCCACTTGAGCTGCTGTCGAATCAATCACACATCAATCACACTGTGTCCCGATAAAAACTGGACCGCTAAAGAAATTGCTCTAATGCAGCAAAAAAAAACTTTAGATTTGTCTGAAAATTTAGATATACAAACAACAGAACAGTAGTAGAAGAATTTAATCTTTTAGAAGTATCGGTTTTAAAATGAACTTTCCAAACATCTTTACACGCACGTGCGGTTGACGTCATCAACTCGTCATCGCTTTTTATGTGTTGTGTAAAACACAAACAAACGTGCCTTTTACCAAAGAAGACAAAATTTTAGTTGAAGCGTTGCGACAGGAGAAGGGCTACGGAGCAATGAAATTTGTTAAGGAATTTCCGAACAGAAATTGGTCAAGCGTGACTTAAAACTGGTCTGCTTTAAAAAGAAGAAAGTGCAAGACCTGACGATTGCAAACCCAATAGCACGGCTTAATCACGCCAAGAAGTTACTGAGAAAATACCCAGCACACAGAGTTCCATTCATCTGGTTTTCAGATAAAAAAGTTTTAACGTCTCTCCACCGATGAATCTCCAGAATGATCGTGTTTTCCGTTTCTTCTTGATTTTCTCTGTTGTTTGTATATCTAAATTTTCAGACAAATCTAACCAGTTTTTGCTGCATTAGAGCAATTTCTTTAGGGGTCCAGTTTTTATCGCGACACAGTGCATAATTATTTATAGGTTTGAACTCCTGATCTACAGTGACAGTCTTTAACGTTTTTTAACTGCAATCCTGAATTCTAGCTTCTAGCTGCCCAAAGGGATTTTCACACTCACATATACCTGATATACCTAATAATTACACATATACCTAAAAAAGACACAGAGCCACGTACAGACACATTCCTCTCTCGCTCTTCCCACCCTGCCTCTCCTTCCGTCTCTCTCTGTGTCCTGCTCTCCCTCTTTCCATCTTTTTCTTTTTCCCTCTTTCATCCTTTCTCTCCTTCTCTTCTTTTCACCCTCTCTCTCTCTTTTCTCCCTTTCTTTCTTTTTCTATTTCCCCTTATCTTTGTATCTCTTTCTATAGTTCCTCATCCCCCTATCTATCTGCTTTTTTCTCTCTCCATTTCCATTCCTCTCTCATTTTTCCAACGTCTCTCCCTCAGTCTGTCTCAGACCTTTTGCTTTGCGTATCCTTGGCAGGTTCCCTCTCTCACTCCTCTCTGTCCCTTTCCTTCTCTCTTCTCCCTCTAACCAGCTCACCCCATTCTCCTTCTCTTGCCAGTTTCCTCTCTCTCTCTCTTTCTCCTCGACCTTCCTTCTTCAGCTTCCTTTCCAAATCCTTCTTACCCTCTTTTTATCTCCCTCTCTTCCTCCTCTTTCTCTCAGTCTTCATTTTTGTCTCTTCTCCTCTAAACCATGCTAATCAGCCCTGCAGCCCTGGGGCCCTGTAAAGCAGGCTGCAGGAGAACAGCCACATGTATGAAGAGAGCTGTGATTCATACAGAATTAACAAACACAGTCAAAAATTATCCTAATGGAACATCCCCACCAAAAGCCCCTCTATTCAAACACAAAAGCAAAATCTAAGCATAGAACACAGGCTATAAGGTAGGCATGCCAATGCGATTTTTACTGTCACTTGATGAATTAAAAGCAAGTGAATTAGTGTAGAAAGACTCCCTACCAAGAAAAGCTGATGACGCATCTCTAATAATGCATCTTTTAATAATGTCGACTTCCTCTTTCAATTTAGTGTATTGAATCTGTATGTTTTTAATGTGATTATGAAAAAATTTACATCTGTACAGGCTGCAGTAAGTAATGTTCAGTTAATTCAAAACAATAGGTAAATCCCAATAATAGACAGTAATAAAGCTGATTTCCCTTTTGGTAAATTATATTAAATAACATACTCTCAGCAAATATGGCTCTTTGTAGCATCCAAAACCCTGGATAAACTTAAGCAAATTATGCTTTACCTGCATTAATTTAAATAGCTACTATTTGGTAACTGCTATAAATGATATGGTAAAGACTATGAAACTAATACGTAGAACTAGAGAGTGTGAGAGCTGACTTCCTTTCAGTTTATCACTTTAAATACAGAGAGTTCATTGTAGTTAAGGAATAATTATGGTCTGCATAGACTTCAAGAATTCATCCTATGTCTCTGTCCAATAAAAACAATAGAAAACGTAGTAACAATATGCTGCTCCCTTTCCCAGAATGAACAAATCTCAGAGATAACTGTTATATCATCCATGAAAATATCAGCTTTAAAATAAGCTGTCTGCTCAAAAACATCAGCTTTGCTATTTTGAGCACCTGCGTGCACTCACCTCTGTAGAGAAACATTAGCGTCTCCCATAGGCATAAACACAGCAGCGGGTCTTTCACCACCAGCCGGCTCAGGCGCCCAGGGAGGTGCCCATCTGGTCGGGGAAGCTCGTCCAGACCGCCGTCCCAGGTGGAGAGGAGCGAATGGGGTCCGTCTCTCTCCCTGCAGGCGCACCGCGACACCGGCCGCTCCCATGCCTGCCGTCCTACCAGCAGCTGCCTGAAGTACGGGCTGACGGCACACAGCACGGCCGCATGAGCCCAGCCCAGCTCCTTCCCAGAATCCCCAGCATAGAAAACCACATCAGCAAACTGCACCCCACGCTCCAGAAGCCACTGCAGGTCCTGAGAGAAACTGGACTCCTCC
This sequence comes from Bryconaethiops microstoma, assembly GCA_037577275.1. NCBI lineage: Eukaryota > Metazoa > Chordata > Actinopteri > Characiformes > Alestidae > Bryconaethiops > Bryconaethiops microstoma. The sequence continues at coordinate 12,485,651 of JBBJLS010000023.1, forward strand.
ACACGGACTGGGGGCAAACGTGCTGTTAATAGAATCACAAAGGAAATGTGAGGAAACCTTCAAAATCCCCCTCACACTCTTCAGAGTTTTTCATGAAAATCACCTGCAATGATAAAAAATCTGTATCAAAAGACTGGTCTTTTTAGCTCATACATTCTAGGGTTTGAGGTTTCCTGCAAAAGGTCACAGCAGGCACTGAACAAGATCTATTTAGCCCTGTCTGCATGAGATTAACTCGCTCTTTCCATTCAGACAGGCTATGTCAGTGTTTTTCTCCCTCCAGGCCTGCGATTTAACTACTGTTTTTCAATTAAGTCAGCGGTGGTCTGATAATTTTAGTTCTCTATAACTTTCCAGATAGATTTTGGCTTGGGAAAAGGTTTTGAATCACTGCTATTTACCATATTTAGTCTCCTAGCGTGCATATCCATATTTAAAATTCCCGAGTGCTTTGGAGGAGTCCGTAAAGCTCCATAGTTTTTCGGAAAACTTCATCTCCATCCACCCTACCCTACCCTGGGCCATGCAGAGACCTTTTGAATGGCTGTTAAATTGTTGTTGACTGTTTTTAGGGTTTTTTTAAACACACACTCATCTGTTAGGTGAGGGTTAGGGGGCTGGAGGTTGACAAAAAGGATACTATGGCCAAAGACAACTTCTGAACTCACCTGTGGGAGAGAATTAGCAGGAGGAGAAAGACAATAGAGCCAGAAAACACCACCCACTAGAAACTAATCCACTCTGAATAATACTTGATTCCTGATTCCTGACCTCCGTTTTGAAAATCAAATCTGGAAATAGGTGTTTCCCTACCGGTGTGGTAATTTTAAAAGAGAGCATCCTCAGATTTAATGTAAGTTAATGTAAAAACTTTTTATTACGGTTATGAATTTCTATTGTTTGATTCATCATGGCATGTTCACACAGTGTAAAGTATAGGAGGGAAAATAGATAAAAAGAGAAGGGTTTGCGTGTGTAACAAGTCAGCAAGAGAGTCATGGGTTAGTGGAAAGAAGTAGAAGTAGAGTGTGAAGCTGAGGAGTGAGCATGTGAATGAACGAATAATGGCAGGGCAAAAGAGAGAAATATATACAAAGATAATTCTAGTAGTGCTAAAACAGACTGATGACCCCATAAGTGATTTGGAAAGTGAGTGTGTGAACAAAAGAGAGAGGTATGGGTTAATATAATTTTAAGTAGACAACAAAGTCAAGAGGCCTGATGAGAGTGTGCCTGAAGGAGGGTGTGAATAAGGGAAAGAAAGTGAATGAATGAGCGGAAGAGGGATGAGTAAATGCAAGCTGATGTTGTGTTGCAATGAATGTAAGAACAAGTGAGTGAGCAAGAGATGCATTACTGAAAGCAGAAGCAGGAGGAGCACAGACAAGAAAGAGATGGGGCGAGTGAGTAAGAGAGAGATGAGTTAATGCAGTAAGCGAGAGACAGAGAGCCAAAAAAAGGGATGGAAATGTCAAGGGAAAAGGATAGAAAGATAAGGCAGGCCAGGGGAAGACATAGCAAATGTAATAGAGTGCAGAGGAAGGGTTAGGCATGTGGAGGAATAAAGTGGGGGGTTGGACGAATAGAGGGATGAAGTCAGATTTGAGGAAAAGCTTGATGAAAATGCTAGGTGAAAAAAGGTGAAGCACATGATCTGCTACAGCCTGATGCATGTGCTTATCATGGACATATTAAAAACATAATTTTCATAAATCACTGCTGTATCTCTGCACATCACTTTTTATGTCCACCCATTTCGGGCCTTGCCAGCAGGGCTTTCCAGGATTCAATGGCCTTCATATTTAATGGCTTGCGCTCTATAAAAAGAGCTAAGTGGTGTTGGAACCGTGTCAACAAACTATGGAAAAGCTTTTGGCTCCATTCTCTCGTATTAGTTCCTACAGCAAATATTATCTAGTACTACAACATTTAAAACTTTTATTAGTTTAATGCACAAGCATGCATTCCAAAGTGCTGTTAGCAGAACTATACTTCTACATCTACACGTCTAGAAGACTGCTATGTCAACATTCCACATTTGCGCTACTACACAGATTCATAGCCCCAAATAAAAACATGTATCCATATGTTATGTAATGCACATTTGTATTCCTACCTGGCTGATCCAGGTGCGGAGGGCGGGGTTCATTAAACCTGTGGCCCCGCCTCTTATCTGGTCTCTCTTTAGCTTTCTGCTTCAGACACTGAATCATGAAGTATTCAAGCTATAAGAACACACAAAAAATGTTAGTACTGTTAGTCATTTTATTTCAGACATGATGGTGTTTTGTGTTTCAGTAACTAGTTCATCCTATCTATTATCATTAATAAATAAGTGGTTATTGTTATCTGTATTGTCTTAATGACCGTGCAATATAAGTGCATAAAACTGCAGTGCACAGCTTTTATTTAAGGTTTGGAAACCAAACAAAATGTATCAGGCACAACTCTACACACTAAAACCTCAAATATTATATGTTTATAATGTTGAAAATAAGCTAAACATGGAATAATGAACATATTCACATTAGTCACATTTTCAGCCAATGAAAGTTTTATTTCTAATAGTAAGTAAGAGATACTAACAGAACAACAAATCATTTACAATTACCATTTTGGAAGTTACTCGTAAATAAATCGCCATTATTCGTATATAAATAAACATCATAAAATTACAACGTGAAATTGGACTGATGATCTGGAAGTACTGCTGTAAATGAGCTGTAATTTTTAAAATAATTCCTTGCTATAATGATTAATTACTAAACAGCAAGACGAAACAGCAAGGATTCTCACCACACTGCCAAAGTAGCGACCCACAAAGAAGTTGTTGAGCGAGGGCAGCTCCAGGTAGGTGGCCCCCAGGTCGCGTGACAGCTGGAGCCCTTCGCCATGAGGCACACAGCTGCTCCAGTCAGATGCACACAGGGGACACGTGCACGGAGGGCCTTCATCTGCAGATGATGACAAAGAGACAATGCAGGGGAGAAGGAGAGAAAAAATGACACACATATGCAGAAACTCACACACAAAGAGCACCAATGATACAGCATTGTTCATATGACGCACAGGTCAACTGCCAGTCATAGAGCACAGCCCCAAATATAGCTCACGCATGCACCAATGTAGGCCAACATAGCTTGACTCATGAAGACACACAGCATTCTGGGAGCTGTTAACATTCAAATGCATGGCACTTGCAAGGAAATCAGTGTGGCTGTTACTTCATAATGCCAACATGAATGTCAATCAATGCTTACCAGTAGAAGAACAGTGCATGTTTTCATTTTGGTATATTTTCAGGACAAAAATGTCTTGACAGGCAGGGGTATCAATGATATCAGTGATCTCATGACCAACTAATTGGAAGGGCAAAAGTTAGGCTCAGAATATTTTTGGCTGTTTTAAATTAAACAGTATATAAACCTTGTAATAGATATTTCATTTTTTATTTGAAGCTTTATCTGAAATATTTTAACACATATTTTACTTAGATTATCAAATGAAACATGCCGGTTAGGCTGTCACAATCAATTATATATCTAGAACCTTCTGAAGGCCCTGAGTGATTGGTCCCACTCCTGAAAACCAAACTGGTTTAGTCCATCATAACTTCCTGTCTTTATTGGAGGTTTGAGTTCAAACCAGTGTCCAACAACTTAACCAACAAAACCACTGAATACATTTTTTAGTTCCCAGAAAACATGTATCTGAAGGCCAAGAACACCCTGAGGGTTTCTCTCTGTGTCAGGCATATGGACCATATTTGAATAACTAGCAGTTACAAGGGTTGTAACGATGCACTAAACCCACAATTCAATTCTGTTCATAATACTGGTTTCACAATTGCATATTCTCATAATACTGATTTCTGTCCGTGTTACTGCATAATCCACTAATGAGACTAAAAGTGGGAGGCAGGAGAACTGTGGCGAATTACATCACTGTGCTGGACTGAGTTACTGATTAGTGCTGTTTTTGGTGATCAAACAATGTAACTTCATTATATGTCACATTTAATAGTTAAAACCCTGACAAAACCTAAAATGTATGTGTGCGTGTTTTTGTGTGTGTGTGTGTGTGTGTGTGTGTGT
>JBBJLS010000023.1:12489844-12500536 GCA_037577275.1 Bryconaethiops microstoma
GGGTCGTGCACATGGCTGGGTGTACGAGGTTTCCTCTTACACAACATTAGAAGCTTCAGAGGGCAATTTGGCAGATAGATAGCACTGCGGAAATTGGCATTTTATTGGAAATTTAAATTTCCAATAAGACTATAATTAAATGCTGAAAAATATGGATTGAAAGTTAAAGTCAATGTGTTTGTTTTTATGTATGACAATTATAATAGAAATAAATAGTGAATAAATAATTACAATAATTATTTATTATAATTATTATTGAAAACTGCTGTTGAAACTGCCCATGGCTGCACACTGTATCTGGAGAGTAGGCATCATACACAATAATCAGCACAAGAAAAAAGCAACAGTTATGCATTCCCTTAGTATTAATCCTATTAGAACAGAATTTTACATCTTTATTAGGCTTTAATGTGAGCCTACCAGTAAATAACTGCATATTGTTATGAATAAATACTAGCCATAACATACGTGTCCAAACACAAAATAAGTAAAGTGCCACAGAATGTGTTCTGATTGGTTCAGTGTGTTAAAAAATGAACATGCTCCCCATCCAAGTACAGTACTGTACTTTAGAACTTAAATACAAAATAAAATGCAGATTTATTTAGTTTAAAAAATCAGTAGTCCTGTATGACCTCAGTTTTATATCAAATGGTTTTACACCATATTGTTTAATACTTTGAGATATTGCATCAGATTTGTGCTCAGACAAGAGCATATTAGGCAAAATAAAGAGTTAAATACATGGTCATTAATGAGTTAAGGAGAAAGAAGTCATATCAGTCAGTTTTTACCTTTAAACAGGCAGCAGGTCCTCCTCACTGGAGTGCTCTGAGTGTGACTGGGGGCTCTAGAAGTGTCTCTTTATCTGTGCTGCAGGGCTGCAGAGCAGTTGCTCCTATCAGGCCTGCAGATCGAGCTCTGCTCTTGCGTGTGTGACTATATACCAAGTCCAGCACATTTACAGCCATGCATCTGCCTCTTCACCTTCTTATCACCTAAACACACCTAAACATGTCTGTATGTTGTGTTTGTGGAACAGGTCTTTTGCCCTGTGCCACAGAGACACACAATCACACATTCTTTGTCAGGCCTTTAGTGTGTGTGTGTGTGTGTGTGTGTGTGTTAGATTTATTAAAGACCAACATGACAGGAAACAACACTCAATGTGAGACCTGAATTGTCATAAAGCCATGCTGAGTAGAGGGAATTTTAGGGGCAGTGTCCTGTAAAAGATCATCCCTTAGGATCCCTTCATAGACTTTCCCAACACAACTGACCAGAGAGATATGGCGATAATCAGATGGGAAACTAGGCTTTGTCTTTTTAGGAAGGGTCCAGAGCATTTTTCGAAAGTGCAGGAAAAATGTTATGTTTGATGCGTGAGTTAAAAACATCACACAACACAGGAGCCAGCTCTTCATGAAAAGAATTTAGAACCCAAGGTGGGATAGAGTCAAGGCCAGCTGCCTTTGATGCATTAAGAGCCTAGCTTTAATTGGTCCAATATTCAGAAGTGGATTAACACCTTGTGACAGCTTATGTGTGAAACCCTCCTCAGATGGCAGAGTCTGCTCTACATTTACGGCAGCTTTTAGGGAATGGAAGCGACTTCCATTCCCTAACTACAGGGGACAGCAACTTGGGGTTAAGGGTCTTGCTGGGTTCCACCACTGGAACCCAGTGGTGGTGCTGGAGGTAGGATTCAAACCCATGACTGCTTGGTCCACAGGCAAGTATCCTACCACTAGGCCACCACCACCCCTGGTGGCCTACTTGTCCCCATACTGAGGAGAAATGTTTAACCAGAGTATCACACTGAGACTGTAGGGTACTAGGGTCTTGTGTTGTCAGAGCTCGTCCAACATCCTCCATTCCCATCAGTGCTTTAATGGATTTGAACCAGTGTTTTGACTTAGAGTAGCGCAGTTCTTCCACCTCTTCCCTGTAGTACTGGCGCTTGGCATTTTTTATTTTATTGGCCACCGTAACTCTCAGTTTACTATAACTACCTTTGTCCCCAGTACAGAAAGCTTGCTGTCTTTCTTTTATCAGCTGTTTTATCTGCACAGTCATCCAAGGTTTGTCATTATTTGTGATAACTATTCTTTTTAATGCGACAACTTTTTTCAGACTAGATTGCATGGTGTCTGTGAATGCATTAACTTTGACTTCAGGATCACTGCGTCCATAAACGTGTGAAAAGCCCAAATGTCGCATTGTATCTGGTATTCGCTTGCGACAGGTGATGAGCTGAGTGGACTTTTATTGCCATTTCCCAGCATTCCACAAGAGAGTTTGATGATCAGATGTACTTACAGGGGGCAGATGGACAGGAGCTTCATACATGGCTGAGGTGTTTGTAAAAATAGAATCAAGTTGACTGGCTTTTCTTGTAGCACCAGACACCACTTGCTTCAATCCATGCCTACATGTATGCATATGTATGTATGTGTTTTCTTCTTCTTTAATTTTAATGTCATTGATTGACTTAGATTTCAAAGCAGAGGCTGGTGACGTCAAGGCAGCCCGTCAGCCAATGAGAACGCGGCCCTTCTGCGACTGCGCAGTTGGTGCTTTCCATAAACCGGAACTCTGAGATAAACATGTGGGCAATCTAGCTGTGATGTCTGCACCGTGTTTTTTCTAAAATATCACTCAGCAGGGTTTTTTTTGTTCCATTTGTCCGTAAGTAGATTTCTTTCTTAATAGAAAAGGTCAGACAATGCATGTGTACCATGAAATGTACTATATATTTACTGACAAGAAGTGTCTTCTGTGTGTCCTCAGCCATACTGCTGCAGAGCGAAGTGCATTTCTGTAAATTAAAAATGTAATGCATCCTTTAAAGCCTGTCTGTGCACTCATTACTAAGAGTGGGCAGGTGTCTGTGAGGGGCCAGGTCTCTTTGTACCACTCTGTCAGAAGGGCATGACTGTTGAGTGGCCCATCAGGGTTTAACCCTTTAAAACAGGAGTGTCCAAACTCACCCTGGCTGCAGGTTTTCATCCCAACGAAACAGAAGCAAACACCAACAACTGTGCAAAGTAAGACTATTTGATTAAACAAAGGGAGTCAGATGTGTCCTTCCTGTTTGGCATTAAAACCCTCTCTTCGTAGACTGGACACCCTGCTTTAATCTGCATGCAGTAAGTAGTACATGGCCAGCTGGTGTCCTGGTGGTTAGGGAGTTGCCCCTGTGATTGCAAGGTCGTGGGTTTGAATCCCAGGACTGCTAGTGGCACCACTGAGGTACACTTGAGGAAGGTTCCGTGCCCACACGCTTCTCCCTGGGTGCTGTGTCACTCACTGCCCACTGCTTCACTTGGTGAATGGGTTAAATTTCACATTGTTCACACTGTGTGCTGTGTTCACATATAAAAGAAATGGACATTCTCCAAACCTGCCCTCCACGTTTTTGTGTTTTCTGTGCTCCTTCAAAGCTAATCCAGATCACCAGCTAATTAACAAGCTCTTGCTCATTTGCACTGTGTGATTATGAGCAGGAGAAACACTCGTGCTGGGCAGGGGGGTTCCAGGACCAGAGTTTGGAAACCTTTTGTAGAAGGTGTAAGTATAAAGTGTCCATTTGTTCATTATGTGAACACAGTACAGCACACAATGTGAACAATGTGAAATTCTTGGGATGTTTGTTATCCAGCATCTTTACCTGACCTCGCTGGTGACCTCGCAGGAATTTTCCGACATCAGGTCTAAAGCCTTCCCAGAAAACTAAAGGCAAAAGATGACAAACTCCCTATTAATATCCTCCATTAAGGAAAAACAATGAATGGACAAACTTTTGGACATGTGGTGTATGTTAATGCCAGTCCACACTACACTGTACTATAATGTGGATGCACAGTCATGCTTTGCTGTATTTGTTTATGTCTCATGAAGGACAAACAAGACTTGTGACTCAAGGGTAAAGCCCTTGCATTGTAAAACAGTCAAAAGAACTTCATACAGAAGGGAACACTTTCACAAACTCTAGAATAGCTGAGATGATTGTCATTATTCCAGCAGTAATGCATTGACAGTAAGGTGATGATAAATTGGAAATGGCAAACAAATAGGTAGTTTCAGCCTTTTGTCATAGCTAGCCAGTGAACTCACTGAATCGCTGCATTCTTTCCTCAGATAATGGCATTGCGGGCATGTGGATTTATAATATTTCGGCGCCTGGCCCAGCATTCTGCTCCTGACAACATTGAATATCTTCTCCTGCAGACGTCCTATGGAGAACACCACTGGACTCCTCCCAAAGGTGCCATTCAAATCCTTGGCATCTGTGCTATGTTGACTGTTCTCTCTGCCAGTCCATGAGTTCTTGCCAACTGGATGTGTCTTATTGTTTTCCCTTTAGGTCATGTTGACCCTGGAGAGGATGACCTTACCACAGCATGGAGGGAGACACAGGAGGAGGCTGGTCTGGGTAAAGAACACCTGCGTATTGTTGATGGGTTTTTGCAGAGACTGCATTATGAGGTACGGGGTAGGGAGAAGGAAGTCCTCTACTGGCTGGCAGAGTTGCGTGATCCCAGCATAAACGTTACCCTGTCAGATGAACACCAAGACTACTGCTGGGCCAAACTCGAAGAGGCATGCAGACTTGCAAAGTACAAAGACCTACAGGCTACATTTAAAGGTGTACAGCAATTTCTGGACCAAGGAAAGGGGAACCAGTGATGCCTGATCAACATTACATTAGTTTCATGATGTGAAAGAGAGGTATTTTAGCTGTAAGAAGCTTTAAACTTTATATCTAAATGGATCTGTAATCTGTCTTAGTTTGTTTGAGCTTCATTGTCTCATTTTATGATTTTGAAGAAAAGGAGCAACTCATGTCTTGGTCACTCCATTTGAGTTTTCACAATGTCACAATTTTACTGAGCTCCCACTGTTCTAAATTTTTTTAATAGGTAAACCAAGTCACATAAAGTGGTTTGACATGAAATTGTGCATTGTAGAGGAATGCGTCAACTGTGTAGAGTGATGGCATGTATCATTGCCATGAATGTGTTATTTATCAGACCCTCAAAACTATTGTAAAACAAAGTGCAATTGTCCCCTTTGCCACTGTTAATAATTATACATCTGCAGTTTTCTGTATATTTTCTGTGAATCAGTCTGCTCTGAATGACATTTTAGTGATTTAATTCTACAGAACTTAAAAAAATAAATAAAAATTAATTGCAATCAGTTGCAATAGAAACTACAAAAATGTTTCATTGTTTTCATGCAACAAATCAGATTAAGACCTTGTCATCCTTAGTTGCTCACAGTGGGGTTAATTTGGCGGAGAGATATTCTACTGTATCTATAAAAGGTCATGTTAGCAACTAAGATCTTGCTTTCATCTACTTAGTACCGACATGTATGAACCACTAAACTCACAAAGAGGGTCTCAAAAAACAGTGTAAATTAAGAGCTGTTAAATGATGTTCTGTTTGGTGATTTCCCTGCTCAGAAACACCTGGTTCACCTCACCAGTTAATTGTCAGGTTTAGTGAATGCATTTGAGGAGGAGAACCATCAAACTGTGCTGGACACTGGCCCTCCAGAAACGGAGCTTGACACCCCTGTTCTAAAGGGATCAGTACAGTTTGCAATGTCCAACCTGACCTCATTGAGGTTTCTCATGTGTAGCTTAATAGGCTATTTTATCCTGGTCTACACCAAGCTGTTGCTCTTGTAGGTTACGTGTTCTGATTAAAAATTATGTCAATAAACTATGTAAAAGCCTTGAAAATGAATTTCAATTCTGAACTGCTGGCCTGATGATTTAATTGCAGTGGACCAGGTACTGGTACTCCCAAACATACTCACAAAAATCCACTGCAAGCACAGCCCTAAATGACCACATTTAATGGTTTTCAAATTTAAATGGATGCCTACAATAACAGGTTTATATAATTCAGGGTTTTTTGCTTAAGTGAATTTGTTTTAATGTGATTCTGTCTGTTACAACACTACAATAAGAGAAACAAAAGGAACGTAAAGCCAACAATGACTTAATAATTTTAGGCATGGTAAAGAATTGCAAGTTTGTGTCCATAAATTTCCAAAACACATCCATGACACAAATATCTTCTGAGACAATCCACAGTTGGTCAGAGTCACGAGAGTTTTTGTGGGGCATCAGAAGTCATTTAGATGATGTACTCAGGGATGTGGCCAAAAAATATTCTTAGAAATGCAGAGAATGTTTTTTTTTTCTGTTGTGCTGTCCATATGCAGTGCCTCCCAGTATTAAAATATGTCCATTGTGCATACAAGAGTTCCTTTATGCCTCTTTAATCCAAGAACATCTGTTCAGAGTAGAAGGGTTGTTCATTAGCTCCAACTTGCCTTAGCAGTATGCCAAGTTTGCCCCTCTTGATTTTGCACATTTACGCTTTTTTTTTTTTTTATAAATGGGAACATAGATCGGCATCCTTGGCTGCTTTTACTGGGATACAGTAAGGCTGTACCTGAGACCCCATGTGCATCATAGACCACATCCCAGCCTGTTAAGAGAGGGCACAGATCTGTGCCTCAACTCATAAGTGACATTATATAAAACACATTTAAAACACACACGTGCATGCTCTTGAAAGCTGCAGGCTTTGTTGGGGGGCCTGTGGAGAGAGCAAAAATTAAGGTAGGGGATAAGCAGGCTCATCAAGAAACGAAGATGAAGCAAGCATCCTCAACAGTCTATGATTTCAAACCCCATACCTCAACAGCTCATAAAATCAAGTTCATAGCCAAACTGCAGGAACAAAGTCAGCTGTGACATAAAATAAAAAGGAGGTTAAAACAAGTGATAGCGATGGTTAGGTGCGGCTACAACCACGGTGCAACTAAATGCCTAGCAGATACTTACACAGAGTGCACACACTTAAAAGTGAAGCACAGTTAAATATTACCATAATCACAGAATCTAAGATCAGGGCTAAAAGTGGAGCAAAGTCATCGCAGCTGAACAGTCTCATCAATTCTGTTCACCATAGTTTCAGGGTGAGCGATACATTGCAAATTAAAGGCTTTATGTTATTGTGGCTTTATGTTCTCTTATGTGTAGTTCTGACAATTGCCTCCATGTTAGTGCTGCTATTGTTTAAGTGTATACTGCAGTAGCACCTGAAAGCATTCACTGCCATGTATTCTAACATTACAATTAAATGGCTCCAAAAAGAAATCCAAAGTGTTTCAGCTGCAAAACGTAAGAGCTGCCTCTGACAGCTCACATGCAGCAAGTTTTGTCCATTGCATTTTTAAAAAATTCTTTCATCTTTATTCCCCGAAGTCATTTTACTGCCTCTCTTTTATCTCCAATACTTACCTGGCAAACTACAGAAAAGCAGAGAAATCAGTCATAAACAGGTGGTAATTGGGGATGTGAGGAACAAAGCACTTTAAAGTCATGGCTTGTTGAGAGGTGTGCAGAGAAAAACATTCACTCAATGGACAGACAGTGCCATCTGTTACCACTAAAGGACATGTGAGCTGTGTGGGTGGTTAAGACGAACAAAGTAAAAGGTAAAGGGAAGTAAAGAGAAAAGAAATTGAGGCATTAGAGAAAAAAAGTTAGATATACTGACAAAGACAAAAAAGGTAGGCCAAACAATTCCCAGCTGAAAAAAATGTTATGTATTCTAAATATGAAATCAATCCAAGCCAACAGCACACTTTGAAATCATTAAGTTGTTAAGGGTGGATGGAGAGCCGGTATATCCAAAAGCCCTGAGGTCTTGAGGCAGGCAGGGGAAAATGAATGCTGGCATGACAAGGCCAAGTATATGGTTATTACTATGAGTCTTATCTTAAGGCCCCAATAAGGAATCAGTGAAACACCATCACTGCATCGCTAGGAGTCAAATTTACTTACATAGTGATAATTGCACTGTTATGGTACTGTTATTTTTGCTTAAAAGCCGCAGTTGCTACTAAGTTCTGCTATTTAGTGATTCCTTCTTGGGACTCTAAAGACTCAAAGCTATGGGTTATGGTTTACACAGGAATCTCTATAACAAGGAAGTGCAATGAGGGGAAGAAATCAAGGTCAGAAGTTTAAGGACAGACAGTGAAACATCTGCAGCCTAAAGAGAAACTCAAGGACACACAAAGAAGACAGACAGAAACATGAGAACCAGTGTGGAGTAAGGTGGAGAGGGAAAGGTCAATGTCACGGTAAGAGACGAAGGAGGTCAAGACTCCTCATTGCCGGAGTCGTCCTCATCGCCAAAGCAGTCTCCACTCATTTCCCCTGTTGTGCCGCCTGCTTCTGCTTCATCGTCATCATCATCCTCTTCCTCAATGTCATCATCGTATAGATCATCATAGAGGAGGTCAGAGCTGCTGTCGTGAGAAGGCACTTTGGTCTGGATGCAGTACTCTGCCAATGTGGTGGGCACCTTCACCCCATCACGCTCCGCGTCAGCTTTTGTGGACAAGACCTGCTTCCTGTACACCAAACAAAATGGAGACTGAATGTCAAACACAGCTGTCAGTTCTAACCAATCTTAATCTTAAAGCCTGTAGATGTTTAATAAAGTGCAAAGTGCTTACAAAACACTTTGTGCTATGGATTAGGGGTTGCACATGTGGCTAGTTTCATGGCATTAATGTTTGCACATCAGAAACAAATTTGGATCAGTTACACAGATATGGGTGTCTCTAGAATACAGAACAGATATGAAAATATCTGACCAAAAAGTCACAATTGTGCAATAAGGTTGTAGGGCTTGTGAACCTAGCAACATTGTGCAAGTGTAAAGTGCTTAAGTATCTAATTGTTGTTTTTACCGGATGATTTCAGCATACTCCTTGTCCTTTCCCTTGCTGTCCCTCCATTTGCGGAACATGACTGAAGCATCCACATTGGCCGGGGAAAAGGTGTTGGGCTCATTCAGTAGAGAAATTACACTCAGCAATATAGTTCTACACAAAACAGAAAAGACAGATGGAAATGATAATCAAATACATCTACAAATGTGTCCAATGTTTCTGTTTTCCCCACCTCTGACATAACCCTTTAAGGACACCTTATACTGGCAGGGTGTGGGCTACTGCCGTTATGGAACACTGTTGCCATGAAGGGGTGTACTTGGTTTGCAACAGTATTTTGGTAGGTGCGGTAGATGGTATGTGTCAAAGTTACAGCCACATGAAAGCCTGGACCCAAGGTATCCCAGCAGAATGTTGCCCAGAGCGTCACATTGCTTCCACCGGCTTGCCTTCATCAAGCAATGTATCCTGGTGCCATCTTTTCCCCAGGTAAGCAGTTGACACACATACAGAATCATGTGATGAAAAAAGCCTTCTTGGATAGCTCAGTGGTCTAATTCTAATGCTTGTGTGCTTGTTTTAGGTACTTTTGGTGGTGGGCAAGGGCCAGCAGCTATGCAACCCCATACGCACAAGCTGTGAGGCACTGTGTGTTCTGACACTTTTCTATCAGCAGTATCTTTCTCAGCAATTTATACTACAGTTGCTCTTCTGTGGAACTGGACCAGACAAGCCTTGTGCATCAATGAACCTTGGGCCATGGCCTTTGTCAAAGTTGCTCAGATACTTCTTGCCCATTTTTCCTTTGGCTGAATATTCAACTGCTGTCTAATATCTCCCACCACTCAACAGGGGCCACTGTAATGAGGTAATCAAATAGTACTGTGTCACCTGACATTTTGTGTAGGGTTCCACCTTTCTGAGGGTAACTCTCCACTCTGGGGATCATCCACAGGAGGGTGCAAGATGGAAATGCACACATCACCATTCTGGGGTTTTGACACAAATATTATGTTACAATTCTAATTCAAATAATAATATTATTAATGTCTATTTCTATAGCCCTATTCAATGTGTAATTAACAGATGAAAATGTATTATTGTTTGTAAAAATACATGTAATTTTATAAAATACTAATAGTAATATTAAGTAAAATTATTTTGATTACCTCATATATGTTCGGATGCCACATCTTGGTTAGAAAACGGAATGTTGGTGGTGAGTATGGGTAATCAACAGGAAACTTTATATGAGCCTGGAGAAAGATAAACAGCAAGTACAGTAAGTTCCTGCTTTCTGACACACAGACTACTGTGAGTAGGTAAATTCAAGTCAAGCAGCTATTGTCTATTGTCATTCCAACCATCTACACAAAACTTTTCTCCAACTGCACAAGTGTAGACAGAACTACACAGAATGCAAACAGAAGACTTTACAACACCAGAGCAAACAATGCATTAAATGATGGGACAATGGAGTTGACAAAAACCAGAAATGAGAGTGAATATAGTACTATGTCAGATACCGTATTCTAACAGCAGAGTAGATAAATGTGCAAAAAGATTTATGAGGCTGGTAATAAAAATTCCCATAAAAACTAAAGGATAAAAATTTATTTAAATTTGGTCTGGGCAAGTTAATGCATTATTTACTTAATGCCGACAATTATTTTATCACACATTAACATTTTTTATTATTATTATTTTGAAAGTTCGTTGATTTTTTGTGCGCGACCACTTCACCTCACTTTAACAGGGATACTTACTACTGAACATAGACTGTTCCCTGACAAAAGAAAAATGTTTCTGCTGGTACCTGTTCAGACAATGGGTTATGGATCGGCCGCAGTGCTCTACATATTGGCTATCGTCCTGGAGGGCAAAAGTGTGTGCCGGGGAGGGGGGGGGGGGGGGGGGGGG
>JBBJLS010000023.1:12518263-12539384 GCA_037577275.1 Bryconaethiops microstoma
TATATATATATATATATATATGTGTGTGTGTGTGTGTGTGTGTGTGTGTGTGTGTGTATATATATATATATATATATGTGTGTATATACATATGTATGTATGTATCATCTCTGTTCTGATTGGCTGCTTTGTATGGCGTCTTACTGGATACAACTGTCTGAGCTGGAAGGATGGACAGTTTCTTCAGCTTGAATACAGGCTATGTTACAGTGACAGTTATCAATGAACAGCTTTGTGTTACAGCAAACCACTGATGATTGATTAATTTACTATATTTGCACTTTACACCGCATGCCGTGCTGCTGTTACATGCTTGAGTGTAGTTGGAGTGGTTACTGGCAATAGTTTTATTATGGCATCTTACTATTTATTATTATTAATTTTATTTAGTGCAGGATCTGCTATTTATTATTATTGTGGATTTTCTTTAGTGTAGGGTCTGCTATTTATTATTTTTTTGTATTTTATCTATTTAGTAGCAATAAATTATTTGTGTTTTGTCTATTTAGTTGCCGGTCTTGAGGGCAAATTTAGTTTTTCATGTCAAATGACAAAGAACCGTTACCTTTTACATTACATTTATATTATAGGAATTACAGTTGTAAACGAAGCAAAGCTGGAAAACCACGGATTTACTGCGTGACATGCCCTATGCTCACCTTTCACATCGATCAAAAGAGCAACGCAGTGTCACACTTGGTTTTAAAGCCGTAACCTAGTTTAGCGTCTGATTATTTACCCAGCTTTGATCCTGCCTGATCAACATCTGACAGTGCCTGTAGTAACATTTGGTCAAAAATAGTAAATCAGAATTCAAAATCAATATTGATGCTGGAGGAAATTGTTAGGGCTGCACATACACACAGACAATAACACTAGAATATGTCTAAAGAAGTCTTAATAAATCCAATAAAACTGTGCAGAAAAACTCATATGAAATCCACTATTATATATATACACAAATGCTGGGTATAAATACTATAGATCATCCGAATTAGAAAACTTTTTTGATCCTGGAGAAATTGCTTATCTTACGACTGCACAGAGAGTACAATACAAAATATAAATGGAGAAATAAATCCTATAAAACCTCTGCAGAAATCGCTCAGTATGAAATACACTATGCTATATACACAAATGCTGAGCTATTAATACTATGTGAGTTTAGTGAATTACTAATAACAAAGCAGTGGTTATTACACATAATACAGATCAGTAGTAAATAAATAATAATGATTTTAAGACTTTTCTTTCCAATTTAAATTAATTTTGTTGTGATAAATCTAAAGAGATGACATCCTCAAGTCTCTGAATTTAAGCCAGTTTACTACTTAAGGCTTTCAATTTGGTAAATGGAAAAAATTCAGCCAAATTAAGACTTTTAATACGCTAACAGTCTCTATACAATACTGACCTACAGTATGGCATTACTTTAGAGGTCTGGATTTAATTTAGTTGTGCATGTGGGTTACCAGGCAACATTTACTGAATTATGTATTTGTTGTGTGGATAACTGAAAATACAAGCTAAAGTGGTCAGTTGAGGTTCTGAAATAACTACATACCAAATGTTTACATCATTATTTATAATTTCTAAAACCTGCATAAAAGCCCTCACTGCTTAAACTGTATGCATTCTCAGTTTTTCCTGTCAGGATCTCCAAATGGCGAGCACCACAAACTGATTTACACTATTTTTGGGCGACTGAAGTTCTTTTTTTTGTTTGAAAGAACCTTTTTTATGTTTTGGCAAATCAGCCTGCTTTTTTGCATTTAACTGTGATGTAATTCAGTTGTGAACGACACAGACTGCGTCTGTTCATCACAGGCTCTCCATTTAATTTCCTCATGACAGTAATTAATAGATGCTGAAAAGAATAAACAAACAGAGCCATTATTTTAAGTGTTCTGTAGGACTCAGGGATGGTAAAACGCGTTGCTAACACTGCCATGTAAATATTACTTCCTTTTATATTTGTGCATTTAGAGTGCTTTTTTTTTAATTAAGTAAAATTTCAGTTATGCTTTAGATAATTTTCTGAAAGATCCAAATACTTCAAATAAATTTGGATAAATATAAATCTCATTAGATAAAAAGATAAATAGTAATTTGTCGCATTGTTTCATGCAAAATGAAATAATAAATTCAAAAGTAATGTATTGTGCACTTTTAAAGTACTGCTATATGAACAATAGTGCAATAACATTTGTTTTTAAAACACTTTAAACAAAATGCTTTTTAAAACAGTTAACACGGTTACACAGCTGCAGTTCTTTTCTTGATATAGCTGCACAAGAAACAGTTGTATATTTCTTGTAAATCTCAGTTTAAACAGTGATGTAATCAAATATCAAACCAAAGCTACTTGCCACTGCAGAGCATTTATGTTTCATGTAGTTTGTTATAGTAAAACAAGAGTCCTGTGCGCACCACACCCACAACTATGTTAATGCACAATAAGATAATTGTCGGCATTAAATAAATGCGTTAACGTGATAAAGTGAAAGTGACCATTCTATCATACGTCAACACATCACAGGACAGTGTGAAATTCTTTCTCTGTAGAGCAGTGTGTGGAGAAGGTATCTTGCTCAAGGGAATCTCAGAGGTGCCACTAACAGTCTTGGGATTCGAACCCATGACATTCTGATTGCAGGGCGAAAGCCCTAACCACTAGGATGCCAGATACGTAATATGTTAACTTGCCCAGCCCTAATAAATGTACATAAATATACATTTGTATAAATTAAATAAATATACATTTTGATCACCATGAGGTATGAATTGCTCCTGTTCAGAATATGCCATAGCAGACTGTTAAACACACTTTATTACTGAAACTAATGTTGGAATATTAAAAAATTCCTGGAGTCTCATGTGCCCTTTTTTTTTTTTTTTTTTTTTTTTTACAATCACTTCACAAGTACATTCTACTTTTCAGCGCTTATTTTGAAATAAACATGCATTTTTCTAGGCCTGTCTGTGTAGCATATACAAGGGATGTTCAAAAAGTTTTTGCACTTTTATATTTTAGTTGGAAAGAGTGAAGGCTGGACAGTGAAAACTGGGTGTGACTGGGAGTGTTGTGACTAGCTCTGCCTGGCGAGCTGGTGTATAAATTGTCAGAACACTGGCTGCCCTTGCGGTTCAGCATAAGATGTAATTTGTTTTTGATATTCTTAATGATTTAAGTTTTTTTTTTTTTTAAAGTGCAGAAACTTTTTGAATATCCATCATAATGATCCCTGTAGAATCAAGACAGTAACATGTAACATCAAAAACCGTAGAGTCCGAATTGTGAAATTGCCAGAACCTGAAAATATGTGTATGATTACACCCCTCATATTTGTGTTAAGACAGTCGTGCCTGTGGATGAACCCTCGGACTGAAAGTACGTGTGTAGGCTAAGATCCTCTCCTGACCTAGTTGGCTGCTGGGATGTAGGTCAGTAATATAGGGCCAATGTCCACTGGGCCTGAAAACAGGGTGATGAACGCAGAAAGCGAGTGAATTTCTGTTTGTTTCATAACTTTATTACGTAATTTCAACTTGAAAGGTACGTTGTGTAAGGTATGTTATGAAAGCTATGTCAGTACATTGTCATGTTGATCCACTGTTGCCAAGCCTGTGTAATGGCTAATGAATATCCATTATTCATTAGTTAATTTTGGAAATCTTGTTTGTTAATTATAGACTAGGGCCAGACCAATATATGATATTGAC
Organism: Bryconaethiops microstoma; assembly: GCA_037577275.1. Classification (NCBI taxonomy): domain Eukaryota; kingdom Metazoa; phylum Chordata; class Actinopteri; order Characiformes; family Alestidae; genus Bryconaethiops; species Bryconaethiops microstoma. The sequence continues at coordinate 12,521,987 of JBBJLS010000023.1, forward strand.
CTGTAGATAATATCAATATCCAGGACCTCATTATCCTTTGATAAGTATTTGCAAATATTTGTTCTGACAAAACAGTGATGAGTATTTAGATGACTTGTAAGCTTGTCCAATTTTGTAATAAACCCTTGGAATCAAAATAAAAGTTCACATTTGAAGATGTAATGGCAGATTTCAGCACAAAACATTCATCCTGGTTAGAGTGAAAAATATAGACAAAATAACATGTCATTTAAAAACATCAGAATACAAGATTACATTACATTCATTTGGCAGATGCTTTTATCCAAAGTGACATACAATATGAGAAAACAATGTTTCAGGACAGTGTGAGAACCAGAGGAGAGTTATAAGTGCTAAAGCTCTATGTAGGAGTAAGGCAAGAAGTTAGATGTGCATCAGGAGAGGAGTTGCTCTTTGAACAGATGAGTCTTCCGGAGGTTTTTGAAGATGGAGAGGGATTCTGCTGCTCTGGTTGTCTTAGGCAGCTCATTCCACTGGTGGAGAACCAGAATGAGACCAGCCTGGACTGGGTTTGCCTCGTGCGTAGGGATGGCAGAGCCAGATGATGTTCTCTGGAGGAATGGAAGGAGCAATATGTATAATTTGGCACAAACATATGAAGACTATGTATGAAGAATATGTATAATTGTTTGATTTACTGTACTTCAGTAAATCAAACAATTATACAATCTTTGTAATGACCAGCATAAGTACTGATTCATATATGCTCAGAAAAGCATGCTATCACTATAAAATTTCACAGTAACAGCAAGTTGTCATATTGCCATCTTCTACATCATGTCTAGAGTAATACATCCTGTATTATTTGTTATTCGACTTAGTCTCATCAATATCAGCCACAAACATTTCACATTTGTTGGGCCCTTATATTTTATATAAGAAGTAATGTTGAGTTTCATTATTTTTTTGCAAGCTGACCTGTTGTCTACTGCTGTGTTTATTACATAAGGTTGATGTAGTTATATATAATTATTTTCACTTTTGTGAATAAAGATGATACAACAACTACAACCTTTTGTGAAGTACACATTTTGTTCCTTTTTGTCTAGGATTTGACTTTTAGGTGCGTTTAGCATAAGAAATTATGATAATGATAATTTTAATAACAATAAGTACAGCAATGCTTTTTCTACTGATAATTTCACACACTCTTTAAAACTGAAGTAACCTTGAGAGCAAACAGGAAAAGCGTATGAGTTAAAGCTTTACTGTTTTCAAACAAAAGGTAAAGCAAAAGACAAAATACCCCCTGATGTTTCACCGCAGTTGTTTTCCTATTTAAGAGGTTTCTGTTACTAAGGATGAATGGCAAATTTTCTCTATGTATTTAAACAGCTGGCAAACACGAGCTGATTGACAGTCATGACTCAGAAAAATAATTATGTAAAAAAAAATAGCCTAAAAAAATATAAACATAACATCCTTCATTAACTTCAGAAAATGTGGATCTTTCCTGCAGGTCACCTCTATGACAGTAGATAGAATAGAGATATCAGTTAACATAGCCCTCACCTGGTCCATTAAAATATAAGCTGTCAGTAATACTAGGAGCACAACACTCCATACAAACACCACGGCCTTCTCTCAAACGTGAAACATGGTCGATGTTAATGGTGTGGCTGTGTTAAAGGTATGGAATGGCAGATCATTACTTTCCAAGTTGTACCAGGAACTTCCTAAGATCTAAAACCCAGAGCTGATTGTGCCATGTATGAGTGATGTTTAAAAGGTTTCCGCACGTTCATGAGGAGAAAACGGTGAAGGCTGAAAGAGTAGTAACTGGGTGTGTCTGAGACTTCAGCTGATTTTCACCTTTTTGGTGAAAGAAACTTGATGGGGAAGAAGGATTTTTATGTGAGGATGTGAAAGCAGCGGTGCATCAGTGGCTATGCGCTCAAACAAAACATTTTTTGTGGCATTAAAATGTTGGTATGACTCTTACAAAGGAATGTGACTATGAAGAAAAGGGATGTAATTTGTTTTTGAAGTTCTTAATAGAGTTTAAAAACTTTTTGAATGTCCCTCAAAATATGATAATAGACCAAACCACAGGCATAACTGAAGGTTAACTGTGTTTGTATACTGTCTTTCCACAGCTTGATTGGTGCCAGTCTGTGTATAAGCGTGTCCGTGTATCGTCTTTGTCGCGGCATGCCCAGCAGTGGTGGCAAAGTCATCAGTCCGTGGTTTGTGCTATCCGGGGACGGGAGTTCCGCCCGCAGCAGCAGCATGAGTGGAGGTTTCAGCGCAGCTTGCGCGGCTTTGCAGCTGGACGCATCCCTGGAATCCTCAGAGAGCGCGAGTTTTCCCTGGGCTGCCTAAACAAAGTGTTTGCCTCTCAGTGGCTCAATCACCGTCAGGTGGTATGTGGGACCAAGTGCAATACGGTAAGATTTTTACATATGTAAATGTTTGTGTTTTTGCCCTTTTTATTATTGTCTGCTCCTGTCAGACTAATAGAGAAAGTCTTCTGTTTTATTTTTGCATGGCCAGCTGTTCGTGGTGGATGTCCTTACAGGACAGATTACTAAGATTCCCATGCTCAAGGACAGAGAAGGAAGGGGAGGGGGATCCCTGGGCATGGGTGTCATAGGGGGCCCTCTTTATCATGGCCCTGGTTCAGCTGCTGGACTGGATGCCCAGCAGGGCTGCGGCATCCATGCCATCGAGCTCAACCCTTCTCGCACTCTGCTGGCCACTGGAGGAGACAACCCAAACAGTCTGGCTGTCTACCGACTGCCCACCCTAGACCCTGTGTGTGTGGGAGATGTAAGTCTGAGGTTATTTTTTTTTCTTCTTCTTTTTTTTCTGTTTTATGTCATGTATTAAATTTCATATTTAATTATTAGATTTATTAAATTTCTTTCTTAATGTACATTTATTTCTTTGTTTTTAGTGATTTATTAGTTTATTTTCATTCATTAATTAATTATCCACAACCATTGGAAGCATTGTTTTGGAAAGCGGTATTAAGTCAGCAATATATACAACATTTAGTACATTTAGTGTTTTGGGTTTTTTTCTACCAGGATGGACACAATGATTGGATCTTCTCGATCGCCTGGATCAGTGACACAATGGCTGTATCAGGTAAGAAGCTTTCATTCGTTATTGTTAAACAGCTTATTCTACCAGTCAAGACTGTCATTACATAGTGTCATTGTATTTTGTATTTTGCTTTCTCTTTTTGTTTTTGCTCTGTTATTTTGCAGTTTCTTAGTGAATCATTGCCTGCGGCAGTCTATTATAGCTGAATAGTGTAAGATATTAGCACTGTTGTTTTGTGTATTCTAAAACCTCAGTGACAACAGCACATTCTCAGGGCTGTATTAAAACACTCCAGCGCCAGTTTCATCTCGCAAGAGCTTTATCTTGAGTTCTGTTAACCACGTTTACATAACACTTAGCAAGAAACTCATGATCAGCAGTGACTAAGATGTACCATAAAAATGATAATACCAGTATATTACCAACATGTGTCATACCCAACAGAGATCTGCTTTTGGGCAGAGTGTTGGGATCTTCCACCTGTTGAAGAAAATTCAATGTCAGATGTTGCATGAAAGACAGTTTAGTATGGTGCAAAAGAACTGAGCATACAATCTTTTGGTAAAATTTGAACACCTTTGGGAAATTTAGTTGATTTTTTTCCAAGTGAGGTTAACCGCCTAGAATAGATTTTTTTCCCTGCAAATTCTTGTGCATCATTTCTGTGTTTGCTAGATTTAGTTTTTAATTTTCCTTAAATGTATAATAAATCAAATAAACTAACTATGCATTAAAATATGCTGATAAACATACTGCATAGGGTTTGTACATATTTTCACTAAAAAAGTCGGTCAAAATTTTATTTGACCGACTTTATAAAAAATATATTTCTAAATGGAGCATAAACCAAAGCTATAAGATTGCACTAAAACCAACTTCTGGCTTATTGTTAAATTTCTAAATAACTCAGGATCAGATGAATATGTGAGGTTTGCTGTATTTCTTGGCTTTACACTCAGCACCAGCAACAGTCTCAAAAAAATATAGCAGACCCACTTACTTCTGGGTAGGCTACATATAGCTATATACTTCTGGTACTGCACTGTTGAAAGCATCCTGACAGGATGCATCAGTGTGCTCTGACAACCTGATTGTCCAGGACCTTAGACTTTTGAAAGTACTGTTAGAAATGGATCAGAGTTGTTCTTCAGCTCCAGGGAGCTCATCTGCTTCACTCTGTGTTAGGGAGGGATAAGTCCATCATCATGAATCTCTCTCACCATGGCTGCAGTGTTCTTCCCTCCGGCAAATGCTTCTGGAGCATCACAGGGCACATCTTCTGCTTCTGAGAAACCTTTTTACCACAGAATTTAGAAAAGCCAGCACTGCCTGCTGTCTACCATATGCCGTAATGTATTCATTCCTCCTAGCATTGTTGCTTTAGACTGTATTTTTGTGTGTTCTCACTGAAAATGTCAAACCCTCTCAATTTCAGCCGTTCCTGATTTACTGCCTTTGTATTCCTGAGTGAAAAGCAGTGCTTTGAGCAATACTTAGTATTGCAAGTATTGTATCGAAAACCCATGTTTACTTATTTACACATACTTTTCAGTAAACTATTCTGCTCATTTCTACACTATATATACTGGGTACATTTTCTGTTGTGATCTTTGCTACTTGTTGAAACCACAACTTTCTGTGTACAATGTCCTCTTCCTTCAGTTATTGTAGTTGTCTTTCCCCTCCCTTTCACACATGCTCTCTGTTGTCTGTCTTACTGTAACACAAGAAGTTTTTTTTTTTTTTTCTATCACACATTGTAATTTAAACGCACATGGTCATGATGCATAGAACTTTGTCCCAGTCTCAAACATATTATTCGGTGAGGGGATTGTGATAGGAATAGCATAGAAATAGCAATATAGGAATAAATTATTAGTAAATCTTTACAGAGGGGTGCCCCTGTGCACACCTCAGCACACTTTGAATGTACTATATAGACTGTGAAGTGCTGTGTTGAGAGAGAAATTTTAACTGTCCAGTGTCGAAAGCTGGCAGAAATGTGCAGTCACAATGTTTAGTAAACTATTAAAAGTTGATAACTTTTATATTACCATTTCTTGTACTTGTGGTTATCTCTTCTTGTTGACCTTTTCGTACAGCCTTACATTATTAATCTTTTCCGTTAATACTGAGAAAGAATCATTTAACCATGACTTTTAAAATATTTGTTTAGGTTCTAGGGATGGCTCCATGGGTCTCTGGGAAGTATCTGAGGAGGTGCTTAACCTGGCTGAAAAACAGCAGGCTGAGGAAGGAGTCCCCTGCTATGCTCACATTTCCCATCGTGCCCTTAAAGACATCCCTAAGGAGTACACCCACCCCTACAACTGCAAAGTTCGCGCCCTAGCCTTCAATAACAGCCATAAGGTCTGCCTTTGTTCTTCGTATTTATTTTAAGAGCAGATATTTCAGATGATGGATTGCTTTTTTTCCCTGATAATCATTTTTGATTGTTCAAATCAGGAGCTGGGTGCTGTGTCTCTAGATGGGTATTTCCATTTATGGAAGGCAGAAGACAACCTGTGTAAGGTAGCAAGAAATGTACATTCTTTTCTGTATAATACCCGTGTCTCCCTTTTGGTTTATTTTGTTAAAAATTCATGTTCCTGCGTTGTTCTTTAATTGTAGGAACTGTCCACTAAACTTCCTTACTGCAAAGAGAATGTGTGTCTGGCGTATGGACTGGACTGGTCTGTATATGCTGTCGGTTCCCAGGCTCATGTGTCTTTTCTTGACCCTCGGCAATCTTCCCAGAGCATCAAGTCTGTAAGCTCCAAAGAGAATGGCAGTGGTATGTTCCACCAACGTTGTTGCTTTATCATATTTCATTACTTCATTATGTCATTTTATTTATCGCTTCATTTTGTGTGTGGGTCATTTTTGAACAGGAGTCCGCTCCGTCAGCTTTTATGAGCACATAGTGACCGTGGGTACAGGCCAAGGTTCCCTGCACTTCTACGACATCAGGGCCCAGCGTTTCCTCGACTCTCCATTCAATAAACCCGACGACTTCCGGAAGTGCACTACTGACAGCATCCTTAAACACACAACGGGACGAGGCTGGCTGGTAGAACACTTCACATTAGTATTGGACTAAACCTGTTTAGTGGTTCAAAAGTGTAGTTGTCAAAAGTTTCCTGGTTGGATTAGCTATACACTGACAGGGAAATCGCAAGCTGATGCTGATATCTGATTTGCCAAAGCTGACATATACACACAAAAATATGATGATGCACCTGCTCAGGTTATATATAATTTATGCAGTACAATAGAATGCACAGTAACCTAAACCTGCCCTTCTGGAGTACAAAAGATACATCATCAAATATCTGTTTAAATTATTGGTTGGCTGTAAATGTCTGTCCAATGCTAATTCTATTTTTTAAGCAATTGTCTGTTGATACAATTCTGATAACATCATGCTTCCCTTTCAGTGTGTTACGGCATTAACACTAGTGACAAAATCTATGAAAAGATGCCATTTGTTTGCCAAACAATGTCTGGACAACAGAGTCCATAGAAAATATCTGAATGAAATGCAGGTGTTTTGTTTAGTCTGATAGTATCTGTTTTAATGTAGTGCAGATAGTGATGTCGAATTGTTTGGTTTACACAGTTCTTTAAGAATTATGTTTTCAAGAAGGGATGTGTAATATATTTTTTTGCTTGATATGTGATATTTGCACACAGTATGCACCTACAAAACTGTAGTGTAGCATTTTAAAGAAGTTTAATCAGTTTTTAAATGAACAGTTTAAATTATTTCATGGTTCGTGCAGTTGTTTAGTGTTGTAGGAGTACTGACTGTATACTTTACAACCTTAGTTTACATCATGTTACCTTTATTTACAAGTTGATTTTGAAGCATACAGTATATATTTTGGATGAAACAGGATTATTGTTAATATGATTGTCTTGATGTTATTCTCTCTGTTTTAGAACCATGACGAGACGTGGAGAAGCTACTTCTCGGATATCAGCTCCTTCGCCAATGCGGTCTACACACATTGCTATGATGACTCGGGCACTAAGCTGTTTGTGGCTGGAGGACCTCTGTGTTCTGGGCTACATGGAAATTATGCTGGTCTCTGGAGCTAGCCTCTTTCATCCATCTCATCAGCACTCTCACACTCTCTCCGTCTCACATGTTTCAGTATATGTACCAGTCGTTCATCATTCCTGCAGTCTGCTCCATGTCTGCAGCTCTTTCTGTCTTCTGTTCATCCCTCCATCTAACTTCTGTTTCAATAGACTCAGGAGAGTACACATGCTTCCTCTCATTTCTTTAACGTCTGTGTTCTGTAGTGTCATATGTAACGGGTTGTTTTCCCCTTTCTCTTCTTTCATTGTCCACCTTAGCTCTCCCATTCATTCTTTTTTGTCTTTATTTCTTATTTTATGAGAAAACAAGCTGTGGCCAGCAGTGAGGGTCTCCATGTGGAGCTGCCTCTAAGAACTCTGACAAATTATAAAGATATTCTAAAATATTCAACAGCTTTGGATGTTTTTTGTTTTTAATTTTTTTCTCCCTTCTGAGTGGTGTCTTGAAGATAGCAAGGCTTGGAGAAAAGTCTGTTATTTTAGTTTGGACTACTCTAATAACCCTGAGATTCCTTTTTTTTCTTGCAATGGAAAGAGCACAAAGAAGATGAACAATAGAAAAGATGGATTGTATGTGGCATTTGACTTTTGTTAGAAAAGGAGAAACACCTTAATTTAACTGTGCCATTTTATGCCACAGTGGTCACAGAGGGGTCATTGTCTACAAGACTGGAAACAGACGAGTCCAGAGAATACATCTGAACGAAACATGGACACGTGCTCAGAAAGCAGCCTAAAAAAAGACTTTGGGTTTTTAATTTGCTTTCTCTAATGGTGAGAATGAACCATGACTGTGTCAGAAGGTCTGGACCATGGGAATTTAATCCGTTTCTGTGATTGACACTGCTTCTAGACCTGTCCAGGAGAACGGCTTTTATTTGATTGTCTCAGATTATTGTGTGAGAATAACGTTGGAAATTATATTACTCCCCCAACCCCACCCTCCCACCCCACTGTAATTTATTTTTTTCCTCTCATCACTAGCACTCATGGTGTTCAGGTACAATCATTTTTGTTAGCAGTGTTGCTTCTGAAATTCTGTGAGGGGAAGATTATTCATCTACACACACTTCCTCTCTTATAGAGCAGAGGCAGGGCAGTAGTGAGTGACATTTTTGCCTTTCCTGAGTCTTTCCGTGAAAGACTGTTGCAGGTTCACATTGGATTTTTTGGTTTGTTTGGTTTTTTTGGTTTTTTTTTTTTTTTTTTAATTGAACCTTCATGGAGTCATTGCAAAAAAAAAGAAAAATCTAGAACAAAGACAGCAGATGTGAATACGGCCATATATTAGACAAATAACCATCACTTTTAAAACAAATTTTCTATATAAATGTGTGTAAATGTATTTGCAATCTTTTAGAGGGAGAACACATGTAAATGTTTGTGTGTGTGTGTGTGGGTGGGTGGGTGTGGACTAACCGTCATTATTTTGGTGGTGCCCTCTTTTTATACACACTAAATGAATGTTTTTACAGATTACTGAGTAACAGTAACAACAAAAATACAGCAGCAGAAACAAACCCAAGGAGTTGTTTAAAAAAGAAAATAATGAATAAAAGTTTATTGATGTATTTTTCTTCCACTCCTGATCTTGCACTGTGCCTTTCTTTTTAATTTTTTTGTTGTAAAGTACTCTTTGTTGTTTGCCTTTTGCTGGAAAGTTTGAAGTCCTTAATCTGTTAATGTGTATATCTGATATTTATCTGCGGGGCACTTTTAACAAAACGTTGAAAATCCAAATTTGATTGTGGATACATGTAATTAAGTTTAGATGTTCGCATTACTCGTAAAAACTATGCCGCTATTGCACATTATTTTAGACAGCCGAACATGTTCTGAGCTCTTTTCCCCTCATAGTAAATTTTGGAGACGGCCATGACTGGGTTAATGAGGTGAATGTTTAATCACTAGAGGGCGTCAGTTGCAGTGTAATGCAGTTTAGTGTAGGGGAGGAGATGCAGTGGGGGAATGCACGTTCGCAACACTGCCCTCAGCATCTGCAATATGTGTACAACTGTGTGTGTGTGTGTGTGTGTGTGTGTGTGTGTGTTCATATATGTGCATATACATATGTGGATGTAAATACAAAAAAAAAGTTATTTGTAACATAATTATAGGAACACTATACAAAGTAAGCGGTATTCTGTTGCACCACTGTTTTGAGTGCATTTCAAGGAATTGCCCAGTTATGCAAAAATGCTGAAAACAAAAGCAACACAATGCAGCAACTTGTGTATGATACACTGTATTAACAAACGTATTGGGGTGCCTGACTAGTACACCAACAAGGGCTTTAATGATGTTGCATTCAAACACACAGACTTTAATATGGAGTTGGTCTCCCTTTGCACCTATAACAGCTTCCACTCTCCTTGGAAATCTTTGCACGACATTTTGGAGTTTCTGTGGGAATTTGTACCCATTCATTTTGTATAGCATTTATAAGATCAGACACGGATGCTGGAAGAAAAAGCTTGGCTCACAATCTCCGTTCCAGTTCATCCCAAAGGTGTTGAATGGATTTGAGGTCAGGACTCTGTTCGGGTCAGTCAAGTTCTTCCACACATCCAGCCATGTCTTTATGGAGCTCGCTTTGTGCACTTGGTGGTGGGTGGGTTTCGGGGGCACAGTCATGCTGGAATAGAAACGGTTCTTCCCCAAACTATGTCTACAAAGATGGAAGCATGGTAATGTCCAAAATGTATTGGTATGCTGAAGCATTAAGATTACGGGAGCCACCTGAGTTCTGTCATTAAGAGGTGTCTCAATACTTTTGTCCATGTAATCCTGGAGATGAGGGGGCGGGTCTTGGGAAACCTGAAGCTTCATTGTTGTGTCTGTGCGCGTGCCCGTGTGTTGTTCTGTCTCGGGGGCGCGCGGCGGGTCACGTGACGGAGTCTGCTGCTGCTACTGCTGCTTCTGCGGAGGAGTGTGGAGTGTGTTAGCAGGTAAAAACAAAAACACACAAAACTCATACAAATCACTATATTCACCATTCTTGACTACAGTAGCGCTTCAGAGTCTGGTTTATTATGGCGTGCGCTGCTTCTGTTTCCTCTCTGTTTTTTTGCTCGGCGTGTGTTGTGGCGAGGAGCTCGAAATATTGTGCTTTGTATGGGTTTTTCTCTTTTCCGACTCTGTTAGCTATGCTATGCTTTTCCGACTCTGTTAGCTATGCTATGCTAAGCTAAGATAGCTCTGCTGTCTTTGGCCATTAAAAAAACAGAATTAGTTCGGATTTTGTATGTTTGGATTAAGTAGGAGAACAGGAGAAGCCAAAATATTTTGCTTTGTACGGGGTTTTCTCATTAAACATGTTTTCCAACTGTTAGCTGCGCTATGCTAAGCTAGGCAAGCTCTGTTCTTTGGGCCATTTTCAAAAAAATACTGTTGTCTACAGAAGTACTTCATATTAACGTCTCTTTGGATGAAGTACGAAAACGAAAACATGATGGAGAAAACAAAATATTTTGCTATGTGTTGTTTTTACTTTTAGCATGTTTTTCGACTGTTAGCTGTGCTAGGCTAACTTTGCTGTTTTTGGGATTATTTTCAAAATAATATTGTTAACAGTAAAATTGGTCCGGATTTTGTGTTTATTTGGTTTAACGTGAGTTATGTAGGAGAACGAAAACATTATGGAGACTTGGGTTTCAGTTTTAGATAGAAAGCCTACCAGAGTTAGCAGGCTAGCTAACAAATCCCCAGCTATTGCCTGGACTGAGAGACAGAGAGAGAGATGGAGAGACAGGAGAAATCAGGGTTTCGAGGCAGTTAGCAGCAGCAAGTTAGCCAGTCAGGACAAAGAGGGTCCTGAGAGCTCAGCTAGCTAAGCTAATCCAGCTAGCCACTCTGCTTCTGCCTGATTATGATTCATGTTTGGAGGACACCTGTAGTTTAAAGTCTATCTGGCTCTCTCGTCATCGTATATAACGGTGCATCTAAACAGAAATAGACTTTTACAATACGAAAGTAGAGCTCGTAAGTGATTTAAGGTTGGCGTTTTTTGAGTCGATGACTTTATATCTACCCCACAACAACTACGGTCTATTGTTTGGAGCTTGACCTAGCTTTCAATGTGCTCTGTCCTTTTCATCCAACAACACGCCTGGATTTTGTGTGTTATTAACCAGTATCTATATAAATCGGGTCTCAGCTTTATTTAGAACATTTAGGACGCAAAAAGGGTGACTAATAAATCTTTACTGGCCAGTGGAAAACAGAGACTCTTCCTTCCCCTGGAAATTGTGCACGAATATTGCACAACCTGTCTAATGTTGTATTTGCATTACAGGCTAAGTAAGTTAAGTGCACTAAAAGCACAGCAATCAGCTGTGAGGGACCCTTTGTTCTTTTTGTTTTACTTTGGTTCTCTGGAATGGCCAAACACACATACCACTGGAGAGCTGAATACATGGTCAGCTGTTAGAATCTCTTTTGTATTTTATGGCTGTCACCAGGTTAAATTATGGATCCTAAGAGACCTAGGTGCTGTTGGTCAGTGTCTGCATTAAAGAAAATATAGATAAGAAAGGGCTTTATTTATTTTTGTCATTAGCATGCTCAATGCAACAACAAAGAATGAAAGATAAGACAATAGAGAATTAACAAAATAGACAAACAGTACTGCAGCACAATTACTAGAACATTATTGTACCAAATAACAGTGTAACACTAACACTGCCAGGGAGCTTTCACAAATTTAGTTTCAAATTGCTGCATATAACACGGAAATGAATACATTCGGTGTTATTTGATGTGAAACGCAATGTTCTTGATAAGTTAACTGGCTGAGAATTTTATATAATGATGGTGATAGGAACCAGATGTCCAAAATGTTTAAATTTTCTTGCCTATCTTAGAATTGTTCCTCAGATTAAGGTGTTGCATGGGATGGTAACAGATATGCTGACTGGTGTCTGAAATGTTGTTTTATGAAAGCTGTGAGATTGCACCTTTTTCATAGCTGTAACCTTGGCGTGGCCAGAGCATCGTAAGACAAAACAGTTTACAAAGAAACCTTTTTTTCCTCAGTACTAGTGTACTACTGTAACTATATCAACATTTTTTACAAAATTAAAAAGATTTGTAGGGTCACTGCTCATTTTTCTGTAATGAATTTATTGGTTATTTGCGTTGTAGGCGTCTCGACCCCAATTCCTGTCTGTCACCATTGTAAAGAAAACCGGAGCTGGTAAGTTTCTGTGACGTAAACCTTTTCACAACAAACCACTCTGAATGACCTTGTTCACTCTGTTTACATTAGGAATCAGTGGAGTATATGTGTGTGTGTACATCTATCCTCCTCATCTTACGTGGAGAAGAGCTTGTTATTTATTTTTTATTCCGTAAGAAGGCCTAAGTTTGTCAGTTTGAGCGTTTCTCCGTGTGAGCGAGTCCGTCTCAGCCCAAAATTAATGTAAGACATAACTTTGAACAACTAAAAGGCCATGTCAAAGTGAACTTTGTCATCTCAACCATGTACAAGTGTACAGAGAGACGAAATGGTGAAGCTCACGTTCCATAGTGCAATAGACATAAGACATTGTGCGACTTGCAAAACAGTGTGAATAAAGAAGTATAAATAAGTGTAAAGTCTGTATAGTAGCATCACTCCTCTTAGGTGTCCACAAAACAGGCTTTTCTTAGAGATTACGCTCTCTGGAAATGGTGAGTTTAGCTACAGTATAATTACATGATGTACCTGGATGATTTTTCTGGCAGAAGAGTGGTGTTTTAAAAAATATTAATAAAAATTTCAGACTTAGACATTACCCCTTCAGCTGTCATTGTAAGTGTTAATTCTTGGACTATCTTTTGTCCAATTTGTCAAGTATTTATGAAAACAAAGCTGTAAACATCACCTGTGCGCTTTGTGGGGAAATGTTGAACCCCCTGCTGGTTTAGCTTTATTTTAGACAGTTGTGAAAATAAAGGCCACAAGTTTTTCTGCACCTATTGGTGTTTAGTATTTTTTTTTTCTGTTAAGCTGAATCCAGTGTTTCTTTGGACAGACCATCTGCTTTGGCACTGGTAGTAAAAACGTAGTTTCAGTTGTATGAAGGACAACAGACGTGACTTTGTGCTTATCGTACCAAAAAACAAATTCTGTGTACAGTTTCACCAGTCATTCAGTTGTTGAGATGTAAACAGTCCTTCCGAGTGGTCTGATGTAAATGGTGCATTGAAGAGAAACTTACTGTCATTGTAGGTTTCTTTACTGTGGCACATCCATTTTAGTAAGTTTTTTAAAAAGTACACATCTTTTGATTGTCCATAGCTTTCCAAGAAGAGTGGAAGCTCTTATAGCTGCAAAGGGGGACCAACTCCATATTAAAGTCTGTGTTTGAATGCAATGTCATTAAAAGTCCCTGTTGGTATAATGGTCAGGTGTCGCAATGTTTTGGTCCATATAATACATACTGATTTTCAAATGTAATTTCGATAGTACTCTAGTAAATGTGAACGAACATGCATTCTTAAAGTACTTTTGCCTTATTTCATGGAGCATGATGTGCTCTGACATAAAAAGTACATTTTAGGTCAGAACTTTATCTCTAAACCGCTTTTAATTTATCAGGCATCAAGTGCCGTATATCCACTGTAATTGTGTAATTGCTTCCTGTGAGGTAGCATTTAGAGACATTAAACACTACACATATCTGGTTCCCATTACCACAATTGCGAGCAATTCTGACTCAGCAAGTTTCTCTACAATGGTTCCTTTCACGTCAAACCACTCTGAAATTTACATGGATTTCCTTGTTTTCAGTTTCATCATGCAGAAATGTAGAAAATGAGCACACTTCCCTTTTAATAATAATAATAATAATAATAATAATAATAATAATAATAATGTTCATTACCACAATAATTATATGGGCCCTTGACATGTTTTTGGATTAACAACACATGGTCGTATTTTTCAGTAGAGTGTGATTCAAGGGTTTTTCCCACCACTCTGCTTACAGTCCTACAGGTTTACTTTTTGTGAAGGAGTGGTTGTGTGGTGTGTTATTAGGACAGGGAGGGCTACAGTGATGTGAAAGTGGACACCATTTCAGTCTGGCTTGGCCTCAGTTTAAACTGGGCAAGTGATAAGCCTACGTTTGTGTGTTTATGTATATACATCCTATAAATGTTCCTGTAGGACAGGGGGATTGCTCAATCTTGCGCAACTGGATTTAGGAGGGGAGGAATCCGATATGGCCCATTGTGCCTGTGCTTGGGAGTTTGAAAACTTTTAGCCTTGCAGAAGCCACATTGTGGATGTTTTGCATTTAAAACCTTCAGTAACACATTAACTATATCTACTAGATGTTATGAAAGAAGAGTTTTAAGATGTGTAAAAGATAAATAGAAGTATAGGTGGATATAAAAAATAAAAAGCATGTCTTCTCTTTGGAAATATGCTTGAAGTGTGGGTAAAATTTACAATGCTGTGGTTGGACTCAGAAATACAGTCAAAAACAAGCATGTCAGGTATTTTTCAGTACTGAGAAACCACTTTACTAATGCAAATTTTACTAATCTCATACTTTTAGAAAATATTGTAGTATTGAAGGTATCAGTACTGCACAGCACTATATCTTGCTCATACAGACAGGTAACTCTTTGTTAAACTACCTTTTTTATACGTTTTTCAGATTTTTCTATTTTGTACATACATTGTTTTGTATATACTGTATATGATGACCTCACTGGGCGGCGACCGAGCCCGGGGCACTCGAGACAAAGTGCTGCCCACAACCACACAGACCACACAGCCACAGAAACAGCTTCAGGTGCGTATGGACATATTTACTGATAGTCTAAAAATACCCTCTCTCTCTCTCTGATTTGTGACTTTTTGCCGGTTCTCATTTGATTTTGCTGTCCTCCTTCTCTTGTACCTTTCACAGGCTACAGCTGAACAGATCCGACTTGCTCAGATGATCTATGACAAGAATGACGCAGATTTTGAAGACAAAGTCAACCAGGTGAGACACGTTGTGAGCAGCACAATAAATTATCAATAAAATTGTCCTCGGTACATCTACATAATTAATGGAATTGTACAAAGATCTCAAGACTGTGTGTCTTGTTTTTATTTTAGCTCATGGAGGTGACGGGGAAAAACCAGGATGAGTGCATGGTTGCTCTCCATGACTGCAACGAGGATGTCAACAGAGCCATCAACTTTCTGCTGGAGGGGCCCTCTGATACAGTAAGTTTCAAACAGCCCCCACTTATGCTTGCTGCACTAGTTTAAGAAAGGGGTTTTAAAATTCAGAGCTTGAAATGAGGGGGCACTATAAAAGATATAAACAATTGTTTAAATACTTCTTTTGTCACAGTTATATTTGATATGCGAGTATATATTTTTTATAGCTCTATATAAATAACAGTACAGCATACTGGTTGATTGCTTTTGGAACTAGGTCTTACTACACTGGCACTAATTTGCTTCATCAACAGACACTGTGATGTGTAAGGCATAGTGAAATTTGAGACACTTGTGCTTACAGTTATGTGGTAGTGATTCTAGGAAAACTCAAATAGAAACTGGGTCATTTCTGTGATCACTGGATAATCCTTTCCCATAACAGACCTCTGCCTGCTGTGTTCTTGGTCTGTTTAATGTCCTTCACAGTTACAACTGAGCATGTTTGCTTGGAAACTATTGATTAGCTAAATATTTAAATTTTGACTGATACAGAAAAGGCTGTTTTTCCTAATGTTTGAAGGAGAAGAACATCGTGGAGGAATGTTATGACTAAAATGAGTCTATTGGTTTAAAGAGTCTTCTGAGTTTCAGTTGTATGTGTCTGTGGCTGCAATTCAGTTTTTGTTGATTTTATATATGAAAATACACACCCTCTACAGAGAACACGTTGTAACGCAGTTGCTATTTATTTGTTGGTTTTAACATTAACTCCATTTTACAAATCATTAGAAACTGTGTATTAAAATTTGCCATAGTTATTTTGTTTTCCGTTGAGAAAATTAAAGAATTTGACTGGGGAGTTTCAAATTTATGCTTACGACTGTTGCATTCTCAGCAGTTTTCTAGTCACAAGACAGCATTGGCATGCATGGAAGTACTTGTGGCATGCTGTTGTACTCTACTTAATTCACTTAGGGTGAGAGTGTAAGGTGTACAGCATCTATCAGGGAAAATTCTGTACACCTTTTCCTCTCTATTTAGACCTCTTGGGAAACAGTGGGGAAGAAGAAGAGCTTAGGAAAGGAGAGCATTTCTTCAGAGAGCAAGGAGAACAAGGAGAATCGGGAGAAGAGAAGTGAGAAAGAGAGCAGCAAAGCACGTGGTGGAGCAAACCGTAGAGGCAGAGGGGTCATCCGCAATCGGCCGGGTAAGAAGAGCCTTGGTTGCTGAGAGGAACTGTGATGTTTAGTGAAAATGCCTGCTGAGAGACTAAACTGAAAACTAAAGTCTCGAACAAACTTGTGAACTCGTACATTGTTTTCCTTACTGTGGTCTGATCTGAGGGCAAGTGTTTCAGACAGTTTGGATGCGCGGGTAAAGACATGTTATTTGAACAAAATTCTTTGCAATTAAGTGTCGTTTGTTTTTCTGTCTACCACTGGCATTCAGCATTTCGTTTGTCATGTATTATACTTTTTCTTGTGGTTAGTCAGTGGATGCTGACTAGATGGAAACTGCTCGCAATTCTAGATATTGACAATATCCGTTATTTAAATACAGGATTTTTCATGTAAATATGTGTATGCAGAGACTATATTTTTGTTTGCATACATTTGTGGTTCCCAGCGAGGGCTGAGGAGAATGGAGTGGAGTCAACACCTGTGGAGAGAGGAGTTGACCGTGGCCGTAGGGGGAGAGGCAAAGGTACATGCACCTACACCCTAATTTTGTCCTCTCTTGGTCAGTCTTGTGTACTAATTTCGTTGTGTGCATGCAGTGTCTGGAGGCAGAGGAAGGGGTCGTGCACCAGGGACCAGCAGGTTTACAGCACAAGGAATGGGGTAAGGAGAATGTGGCTTGCATTTATCAACACGCTTGCATTTATCAAGTTCAAGTTCAAAGCGTTTATTGTCATATGTACGGAGAAAACAAAAGTGACATTTTCTCTGTGCAATTAAATTCTTACTTTGCTGTCCACACACAAATGCCACCTTATGCAAATAGTTAATAACTAAAAAATAAAAATAAATAAGAATATAAGGAAATAAAAAAAAGTAAAGAAATATATATGTATATATA
>JBBJLS010000023.1:12547667-12564201 GCA_037577275.1 Bryconaethiops microstoma
GTGTGTGTGTGTGTGTGTGTGTGTGTGTGTGTGTGTGTGTGTGTGTGTGTGTGTGTGTGTGTGTGTGTGTATGGTCATCATTGTATATATATGGCAATGTATCTATTACTAGTATAAGTGCCATATGATCTTCAGTAGGGTGTCCATTCTGTTTTTTTTATTTTGTTTCTGGTCAAATCTTCCCATTATAATCGCACTTCACATCCTTGTCATCCTACAGGATTATTATGGAATCACATTCCCGGGGCCCACTGCAACGCTGTCCAACAGAGATGGGAGCCTAGCCAATAATCCTTACTCAGGTAGCCATGTGCTACTTTGTGTCAGTGCCACTTTAGCACCACTCTTGGAATTATCCTCATCATCTTTGGTCTGCATGGTGTTTTACAGCCTCATCCTCATTCCTCATCTGACCGACAAAGGGCTTTTTATTGTTACTTTATGTTGTCTTTAGTTCCTGCTTATTGTTTTGTCTTATTGTTTTGACTTATATTAAAAGTTGAGAATGTATTTTTGCTTTGCTGTGAAATACGTGTTTGGAGATGCAAGGTTTTGAGGATGTCACTGAGGAATCAACATGTGCACATGTACTCACAGACCACTGCAGAAAGTTGATGGCTTGTTATCTCTCTTCCTTTTAAAGGTGAAGTGACAAAGTTTGGCAGAGGCGACTCCACCTCTCCAGCACCCCCTACCAGCCTATCGGCTGCTCACGCACCCCAGACAGCGCCGCCCCCGCAGGCCCAGAACCAAGGCCAGAACCAGCAACAGCCACATGGCCACCACAGCACCCAGCAGGCCTTCCTCAACCCAGCCCTGCCCCCTGGCTACAGCTATACAGGCCTTCCCTACTACCCTGGAGTGCCTGGTGTACCCAGTGCATTCCAGTATGGCCCCACCATGTTCATGCCTCCAGCCTCTGCCAAGCAGCACGGCATGGGTCTAAGCAACCCCTCCACACCATTCCAACAGCCCAGTGGCTATGGCCAGCACACCTTTAGCTCAGGTGGGTCAAAGACACATACACTATATGGACAAATATATTGGGACATGTCTTTTAATTATTGAGATCAGGTGGCCGCTTACTTCCAGTGAAGGTCAATCTTAATGCTTCAGCTTAATGCTAAAGCAAGCTCCATAAAGACATGGCTGGATGAGTTCGATATGGAAGAACTTGACTGACCTCAACCCCATCCAACACCTTAGGGATGAACTGGAACGGAGATTGCGAACCAGGCTTTCTCTTCCAGCATCAGTACCTGAAGGGGCACAAATTCCCCCCTTCCTCTAAAATCTTGTGGAAAGTCTTCCAAGGGGGACCAGCTTCATATTATGTCAGTACTTTGTGGAACCACCTTTTGCTTAATTACTGCCTAGATGCTACTGGAATACTTCTCTACCAATTTTGCACATCTAGAGTGCAGTATTTGCCAACTCTTCTTTACAAAACTGTTCAAGCGGAGTCGAACTGGATGGTGACCGTTGGTGGACTGCAGTCTTCAAATCATTCCACAGATTGTCAGAAGGGTCTGGGTTTTGACTAGACCAAACAAGGACATTCAGGCACTGTGTGGCAATTTTGTTGTATGCTATGGATCATGTTGGTGAGCAACTTTCTGGCAGAGGGCAGCAGGTTTTCCTCAAGAGTTTGATATTTTGCATCTTTCATTTTTCCTTCTGTCCTGACAAGTCCTCCAGTCTCTGCTGCAGAGTAACACTCCCACAACAGGATGCTAACACCACCATGCTTTACTGTAGGTGTGGTTTTCTTTGGATGGTGGACTGTGTTTGCTTTCTGCCAGATGTATCATTTGTTGTTGAGGCCAAGTATTTTGATTTTGGTCTCATCTGACCAGAACACCTTTTTCCACTTGGCCTCTTGGAGTTGCATTTTGGCAAAGCTCAAATGAGACTTGTAGCCTTTCTTGAGGAGTTTGTTTTTTTCTTGCAACTTTCCCATACAAGGCCCATTTATGGTGCATTTGGGATATTGCCACATGTACACAATGACCACTCTGCGCCATAAATTCCTGTAACTGCTTCAAAGTTGCCTTAGGCCTTTTGTAGTCTCTCTGACCAGTTTCCTCCTTGCTCTTCCATCCAGTTTGACCTGGGGGCGATTGTAGTAGTACCAAACACTTTCCACTTCTCAATTATAGACTTTACCGTGCTCCTAAGGATTGATTAAAGCTTTTGATTTTATGCCTGTCCACAACTACACCTGTCCATCAACTCTGTGATCTCTTGACAGTGCCTTGCCCTGAGTTGGCTCATTTTACCAAGCACTGGGATGCACCAGGAACAGCTGTTTTGATGCTGAACTAAACAAAACAATTACAGTTGATCATAGGTCTAAGCCAATTAGCTTGGTGTCTAGTGGGGATGATCCTTTATCTCAGTGATGTTTTTTTTTTTTTTCTTCACTTGAATTGAGTGTACAGCTTTGTCATGTTTTTTACTTGAATTGAGTGTACAGCTGGAAAAATGTCCTCGTTTCAGGCTGCAAAGAAACTAAATGTGAATATTCCTTGATAATGGTATATGACAGTCATATTGCCCAATAGTTGTTTTAAGTCTTCATTAAGTTTACCTGTTTCTGTCTCTGTTTAGGGTATGATGACCTGACACAAGGCCCAGCAGGAGCAGAATACAGTAAAGGGTACAGCAACTCCTCACAGACCCAGGCCAAATCTGCTGCTTCTGGACCAGGGAAAGGTGCTGGAACATTTTTATTTTTGACATAGAAATTTTTGCATAAATTGAACTGAGAGACTGAAATGTGTGGAGTAAAGATGTCTTATGTTTCTTTGTTAAAGGTTTAACATTTTACACTGTTCTATCCCTGTAGGTGTTTCTGTGACATCGAGTAACTCTGGTGTGCCAGATATCAGTGGAACTGTTTACAATAAGACTCAGGTAAAGATAGTCATAAAGCCATGTTGTGTTGATGTTCCTGATTAAGTTGTTCATTTGAGTTATGCTCTCTGATTCTTTATTTTTGTGTTCTTTTTCCCATCTGTGACAGCAGTCCTTTGATAAACAGGGTTTCCATGCTGGCACTCCTCCTCCCTTCAACCTCCCCTCGGCTCTTGGGGGTACTGGGCCTTTGACCCCTGGTGGTGCCCCTGGATATGCCCCTGCTCCTTTCCTCCACATCTTGCCTGCCCATCAGCAGCCCCACTCTCAGCTGCTGCACCACCACCTTGCCCAGGATGGACAGGTCAGTCACACAATGGCAGAGGCTTGAATATCACCATGTGATTATGACTATAGCACATCAATACACTCATTTTGTGACCTCTCATAATGAGAGTATGAATGGAAGACTCTAGCCCCATATCTGCTGTAACAAGAGATGCATTAGGATATCAGAATTGTCAAACTCAGCTTGCTGTGCCTACGCTTAATGAGGTGTTTGAATAAGGCAAACATTTTGTCCAGAAATGTACAGAAGCATTGCCTGTTTTCAGCTGGAGAAAAAGGATGAAAGTAATGGCTAGAAAAAAACCTAAATCAAATAGGTGTTCAAACAGTTGTCAATCTAATGTTTACATATAATTTGAATGATGGTAAAACTGGGAACATGCTGTTTCTCTTGTGTCTAAACAGTTTCAGTTGCAGCAGATAAACAGTGAAAAACATTGTGCAGAACTAAGGACTTTGCAGTTTGTGTTCAGGACAAATTTCAGTAGGCTATATATAATTTACTTTCACTACAGGTCGAATGCCACTTGAAAAGGCAACATTGTGCTTGATTTGCAGAATATAGCTTGGCAACAAAAGCAGAAAGGAAAGTCCCTACTGGCACAAAGATGCCATCTGTAGGAGCAGCTTTCAATTCATAAACGACAGCCAGAATGCACCTGTAGTGAACAACTACTGCTGTCTTATGTTGCGGATGCTGGATTTCATAGGCACAAGCTGCCGTCTAGTGAAACCTGTAGGAATTTTGTTCCGCTGGTGTGTTCTCAGTTGTGTATTGAATTTCAGTTTCCTTATTTGTGATGAGTATATTCAAAAAGCATTTGTTTAAATCTAAGACAAAGTTAAAAATCCCTAAACTAAATGTATTCTGGTGGACGTAGGCTGGCCCGAGTCAGAGGAGCCAGACCAGCAGCATGCAGCAGAAGACCCAGGCCAACAAGTCCAGCTATGGCAGCTCCGCCTACTGGGGCAACTAAAAAGTGCAGAAGTCCCATGCTCCTCCAAAGGACGCCACGTTACCATGCAACACTGCGGCCACTGTCAGAACAGAGGGACAACTAAACACAGCACCATACGCCACACACACACACACACACACACACACACACATATATACACACACACACACTACCATATCCTCCCTCTCCTAGTTCTCACTCCCCCCCCCTCCCCTCCCCCTCCTTTTCAAAGTTTTGGCTGTTGTATGTAAAATATATTTATGTATGTATTTATACAGTATATATGTATTGGTAGGATATGAAATGTGGTTTACTGCATTTTGTTTTGAAGGACATTTTTGTTAATTTCAAAATGAATATGAATAAACAAAGAGGATGAGAACTAAATACTAAAATAGAAGGTGAATATACTTGAACCAGACCCAGCATCATAATATGGGAGATATTTTCTTTTTGTATACATACATAAACCTAATAATGGTGTACATTATTGCTAAGCATCATTTGATGGTGAAGCCTTTTTTAAAAATGTTTTTGTATGTTTGCCCCTGCACCCCACTGACCTGTGAATTTTTTTTTTTTCTATGGGGTGGATTTTTAGTTCAGTGCTTGACTTTATTTCCTCATCCCCTCATTTGTGAACCCTCCTTATCCTGTTAATTGGCTGAAACGTAGCAGTTTTTGAATCAATCATTTTAACATTGGTTTTACCCTTGTTGTCCAAATAAAATATCTGACAAGTTCCTTGTTATTTTTCTCTCATTGGCCTCCCTGTGGTGCAAGACATATTTGCAATGGGAAATGTTTAAAACTTTATTAAAAATGAGTAGCAATGTTTTACATGACAGTCCATATAATTAAACCTTATTCAATACACATGTAGAATAGGTAAGGGTGTAATGGTTCTGAAGCCAAAAAACACAATAAGGATGCCAGTTGTGTCGTACAGACCAAATTTTCCATCAATGGAAAATTCGGAAAAAAACATTTCCATCAATGTTTAACAGAACTTCAAATATGCAGCACATATCAGAAGACATTGTCCCAACACTGATCTTAATGGTAAATGAAGGAAACCTCAACACGTAACTTAGTCTTAGGAATGAAGCTACAAGCTACTCGGACTGTGCTCAAGCCCTTACTAAGGCAATTAGAAGTTCTCAGGGCACTGAATACGGGCATTTACTGTGTGCTTGATTCCAGATATGAAGTGTAGAGCTGGCCACATTTAGTCTAAATCTTATTACGAAGTAAAGAAGAAACTGCTGGAGTACTCGCAAAATTGATGTCCTGTGCAACAGAGAGCTGTTTCACATTCACAGTACAACCAGGAGTTTACAAACCCCATTCTCCAGCCACACTGCGTATGAAAGTCACACAAGTGACCATTTTTCAGAAATTCGACAGAACAGATGCCTCTGTATCTGTGACAGCAGGCAATAGCAAGAACATTGTTAATGGGGTTGAAGCAGCCACAATCAGTTGACTTATTGTTCCTAAACCATTGCATGTTCCTATTTTTCTTAACCAAAAAAATGTGTATTGGTTTTTATTTATTTATATATATATATATATATATATAAAAAACCACACACACACACGATCCAACCCATGGCTATAGAGAAACACTACACACCTAATAATTGGCAATCAGTCATTTGTGACACCTCTTCAGGTGTCAAATACTGATGGTTTAGAGTAAACCTTAAGTATTGCAACAAATTTCATAATCAGGCCAGTTTATATAACACAAGCCTTTGGAACTACAGGGCATGACAGCACTCAGACCTCAGTTCTGATTCTAGAAATACAAATGTTAACTTAGCAACTCGATTACTACAGCCTGGCTGTGAAGCAACACATTAGCAACAGTTTGAATCACTGGTATGGATGCACATTGTTTTATTTGAACTCAAGGCACAGATTAAACATTTAAATCATAGGTATTCAGTATGGTTAAATGCTCCTTCTCACATTTAAATGCTCCTCACATACTTGCCATACTCATTCAGAATTCAGACCCCCCCCCCCAAAAAAACCCCCCAAAAACTGTACATTACTAAAAAAAAAAAAAAAGTTCACCATTGAAGGACAGATCCTTTATTCATCTGCCTTCTTTTTCTTTTTCTTCTTCTTCTCAGTTTGTTCAACAGGAGCTGACTCGCCCATACCGTTCGCGACCTCTTCCTCCTCCTGCACTCCAGCATGCTCAGTGGCCAGCTTCTTTTTCTTCTTCTTTTTCTTTTCAGTCTGTTCAGGCTCTGGGGCTTCTGCCTCCTCCTCGGTCTTGACCAGCTTCCTCTTCTTTATAGCAGGAGTGGCCTCGCCCATACCATTCGTGACCTCTTCCTCCTCCTTCACTTCAGCATCCTCAAAAGACACCCTCTTTCTCTTCTTCTTCTTTATGGCCTCAGCCTCTCCGTTCTCCTAGAGATGATAAAAACGCAGATGGGAATCAAACCTACAAAGTAATAAAATACTTACTGATTTTAAATGCTGTCCTGCTCACCTCAGTGACCAAACCCACTAAAGAGGATTTGTCAATGGTTCGGAGGAGCTTTTCTCTAGCATGTCATTTAAAGAGACCGGGTCATGCAAAGGTCCAGGCTCTTGTCTAGCCATGCAAGGCTCACACTTTTTCTAAACAGTACTCAAATATTCCAGCAAGAAATACTTGGATTATGAACAAAACTGCTTAAATCAAGTTAAAACTGCGTGCTTCTCAAGCGTATGCTGACCAATTATTGTTTAGTTATTTCTGTTTTAGGCATATATAATCTGTTGAACCACTAAAGAATTAGTATTACCACAAATTGTCTTAATATTTCCATATATAGCTACATCCAAGATCAGCTGCTAAGTGTCTGGACACCACATGTAATTTTCAAATAACCATGCCTATCCTCAGCACAGATGAGTTCACTTACTTCGGCTTCAGCATCTCCACCGGATTTCAGCTTTTTGGGTTTGACGTCCTCCTCCTCCTCTTCTCCCTCAGCTGTGGCCAGAGCTTCGAGTCTTTTCTTTTCACGCTTCTTTCTCTTCTTCTCCTTCTTTTCAAGTTTGCGCTTCATCTCTGCTACCACCTCACCTGCCTGTGGAAGATATTACTCAAGTTTGTCCAAAGTCAAACCCATACTGTCAACCATGCGTTTTAAGTGCTGCGTCAGGCTCATTAAATCAGTTTTTGCCTCCATGTTCGAGTCAGGGAAGTAGTCTCATCACTCACAGCAGAGAACAGTAAACGCAAAAGAAAATAACCAACCTCTGCCACGGCCTCTTTCATGACTTCCAGGTTCTTTCTTGGTGTCTCACCAGTCTCATAAAAGGCTAGACGTTCCTCCACTTGGTCACGGAGTTTCTCTCCAAACACATTAGTGGGAACCTCTGGGGGGGGGAAGAACAAAAAACCAACTGACAAAAGACCATTGTGATAAACATCACGTGGCTTGTTAAAATTACTGATTTGCTCAGGCTGAATTCCTCAACATTCTTTCCCCAGAGGGGTGAAATACTGATGACGAAAAATAATAACATCATAGCAAGAAGTTAACTTTACTACTGCTCACTTTTGTAAAGTTGCAACACTTACCTGAGAAGCAGTCAATTCGGGAGGCAATGGTGCACTTGTTAGCAAGGTATCGTGAGATCCGACCTTTGTTCTTGGCAGCTGCACGGCCAATGAAGGTGGAATGGAAGATGAGACCATACTTTGGCGTATTCCCTCTGACTTTCAATGCCCTAGATTGTTGGAACAAGATTCAGCAGTCTGCATAGTGAAACATTGGTGTGCTATTTGAATTAACACTTTGGCCCAAGTGTGTTGTAGCTAACCAAGTGCCACCTGTATTTATAACTACCTCTCAGAACCCCAGGCAGCTGCTCAGACTGAGGGGGAGCATAGGAGAGTGGAATCACTTTTGGTGTGCAAGTATTTCAGCACACTCAAATCAACCACAGCTTAGCCCCAGCCCTGCCATCACTGCAGCTGCTTCAAAACCCCGCAGGGAAGGGGTGCCCCAGTACCTGAAGAGGGCCTTCTCTGCTCCCAAGATCTGCACTGTGGATGCCGGGTATTTGGCCAGGTTGGTCAAGCTGCCAGCGTGTGAAATAAGACGAGCACCCACCTACAGGCATAGACATTATTACTTTCAGATCATCCGTTTCCTCATGTGCCATTCGGCAAGCTAACCGGAACCAAATTTATTCACCTTGGTATAAACCTTTAATTTACAGTTCAGCAAAGCTGAAGCAGTCACCCAAACTGCTCAACCCATTCAATCTGAACACAGCTCTTCATTAAGATGGTACAAGTTGATCAATGTAGCTTAAAACATGACCTACAGTGAACTATAAAAACACAAAAACAGACACCACAGCATGTTGCCAAATGCTGTGAGCAGCCATTGTAGATGACATCAGTTTTACAAACCACCTCAAAAGAAAGAAATCCTCTAAAATCAATTTGTGCCAATCTGATCTGAGCTCAATCCTCTATCCTAGTGTTATCTGAAATTGCTGCCCATAGCAGTACTTTCATTTTTTACAGCTCACAGTAAGTCATACTGTATCCTCTACCTCATCGACCCTAACTGTGCCACCTAAATAAACATGTGAATGTGACTTGTTTGGGGATGCATTTATGGAGAATTAGGCAACTATTGTATTATTGTATGTTCTTCACAGACTCAACATGTCTTCACTATCAAATGCATGTGGGCCAAGTTGAAAGTAGTGTAAATTTGATAAACAGAATCATTCCAAAAGCAGTTAAGCAGTTTTACCCAATGCACCTAAGCACACCAATCAGCTTGGATAAATGTTTCTGCACTTTTGGAGACAAGTACGTACCACTTCTCCAATGAGGGACGCTAGATTGGGGGCCACTTGGGTCATTTTGGAACGCAGGTACTCCTGCAATTCTTGTCTGTAAGCAGTGAGGGACACAACTCTGCTAGAGAAGCTCTCAATGTTGATCAGGTCAATAGGGGAGATGTTCATACCTGAGGAAGAGTGAACGTTGCCATTTGGGTTAGAATGTTTCATTTGCTGCACAATTTTTTTTTTGTGTATAGGTGGGTTACTGTAAAGCTGTTCAGAGGTTCAGTTAAACAATATGCTGTCAGCACATGGATTCAGTGGATTGACAGACTATAAAAACATCATGACTTCTGAGCTGCACAAAAAAAGGGGAATGTCTCTTACCCATGGAGGAACGAGAAGCCTCCAGAATAGCCTGCGCTTTAGCACTGTCCATGGTGATCTCTTCTATAGACTCCAAGCTCTCTTCACTCAACTCCTTTCGGTTACCAATCAACTTGGCCAGCTTGCAGTATGTTGCATTGTCACTGACTATGTTAATGAGTTCCGGAAAGTGGTACCCATACCACTCACTGAAAAGTAAATGAGAAAGGTAAGCATTGTAAAAAATACAATCACCTGAGAAAGGCAGAGACACATTAAGATATCGCAAACCAAAGGATGGTTACTGGCTAGTTCAAACCAGACAGGCTGTCTCCGCCTCAGGTGGTGGTCTGCCCCAATGACAAACTGAGCATGCCTAAGAACGGCCTTTACTGTCCCTCCTCTTCCTGTACAGACAGCGCAGTTGGGGCACTGTCTGTGGTAAGCACTGGGAGGCTGCTGAGGGCACTTTCACAATCACTGAGTCAGTCTGTCCGTGAAGGCTTCAATACCTTCACCAGAGATGAGCCAAAGAATGTGAACGGCACCGACACACAACACCTCAATGCACACGCAAGCAGACACACCCTGGCAATATGGCAATTTTTAAAACTTGAGTTTTAAAAAGTTTGCTCATTAGTGATGAGCAAACTTTGAGCAACATAGTTTGAATTAATGACCCAAACAGAAACCGTTTTGTGTTAAGGTTAGATGGCAGAAACCAAAATCAGTTAGTACTCAGGCTTTCACACCACACAGAGACAGCCAGGCAAGCCTGAGATTGTTTTACTAGCACAGCAACACCACTCAAAAAAACCAGCATACCGCACACGCATGGAGAATGTGTTTATGTCCTTGTCAAGCTGATCGAGAAGGGCGATAGACTGAATGATCATGTTATCAGCTCTGTTGACGTTGAACTTGACCTTGGCCCGGGAGTAACTGTGACCCAGACCAAGTTGTGCTTTGGAGGCAGCCTGAGCTGTGAGGCCCTTCAGCAGGCAGTGAAAGTGCAGGCGTACACCTGGAACCAGGAGAAAACATTAGTAAAAGCCCCAGGTGTGGCTTGAGCAATGCTTTTGTAGTGTAGGTCCAACTGTTCAGCTTTTCAGTATTAACCATCAGACATCAGTGGATAAAGACACATCACTACAGAGGAAACCACCACATATGTGCACTACACAGAAAATTTTTACAGACCTCTGATTACTTCTGACACCACTCCTCCTGTCTGAATAGAAAAGCCCAATTCCTCCTGCAGTGCTGCACCAATCTTGCCATCAGCCACACCCAGCAGGGCCTTCTTTTTGCCCCCAGAAGGCAAGTTTGTTTCCAAGAACAGTTTAAGATCTGCATGGACTACCCCTAGAATTTGAACAAAGTAAAAAAAAAAAAAAAAAAACCACAAACAAACTTAAAACCCAGCTCATGCCACACACAACGCTCAAACCAAGTATTCTGCTCAGGTGTTCAGTTTCATGGTATGCTGTCAGCACAGTAATTCAGTGGATTGACAGATTATTAGTACATCATAACAAGTGAACAAAACAAGTAAAGCAAATCCGTAGATAAATTTTAAACTTACCTTCTGAAACTGCATTCATATTCTCCAGAGCTGCCTGTGCAGACTTGAAGGGGAAAAAAGCTGCCAGTTTGACAACACTGCTAAATTTCCCAACACTCAAGACACTTTCCTCAACCTGAGCAGAAGAATGGAAATGAAATACGACCATTCAGCATTTATTCATTAATATTATAGCCTAATTAAGGTCATTAAAATATACCTGAGGCAAAAGCATCCCGATCTCTTCCACTTCTTTGACGGCGAACAAAGCATAGCCAGCCGCATGCTCGAAAAGCACATGTAAGAGCACCTGGGTGGAACAACAAGGCAGATGATCAGCACATCCATTTATTTCAAAGATTCTGCTGGTGAATTGATCCAATAAGCACCTACTCGCTTCTTCCCTACACCATGACAGTCATGCTGGAATAGAAAAGGTTCTTCCCCAAACTGTGTCCACAAAGTTGGAAGCATGGTGTTGTCCATAATGTCTTGGTATACTGAAGCATTAAGAGTGCCCTTCACTGGTGGCAAGGGGCCTAACCTCAAACCCTGTGTCCCAATATTTTTGGCCATATTGTGTAGCACAGAAGCTATGCTACGAGGGCTACATTTTTGGACGAAAACTGATTAAAAACAGCAATGACTTAAGTTATTCCACTATAAACAGTTACAACTTTCCAGACAGACTGGGGATGAAATGCAACCACGTGACTTGAAAACTACTGTTAGTTATCACCTCAAGAACTGATTTAAAGTCGAACTTTACACATGTATAAATAAGGTACTGCTCCCTCTCTCCACCCATCTATATACACATACTTTACATGTATATGTACATACGCACAATATATAAAAACACACTATAAAGTCAGGTCACAAACACGTGCTATGATCTAAACACGCGTGTTAGCACAATAGCTAACACACTCGCTCCTCCACGTGTTTCTCCTGCAAATCGCGTCCTCCACAACCACACCAACTTTTGCACTCACCAAAATTAACCAACACTAGAGTGAGTGAGTGTATGGCTTTAAAAAATGTCTTAAATTGTGAGTTTTGATGAACTACGTCACTAAACACGTAGGGTGATTAGGCCAAGGCCTACTACCAGAGCTGGGATCACTTCTAAACACTGTAGGCGATATTTTAACATGATATACACGTGGCATGGGCTACAAACGAAAAAGTACCAGATTCAGATACTGTTATAAGATCTAGATAACAGTAATCTAAACGAATTTGACTATTAAAGTCCGCAAACGATGCTATACTACACCAAAATACACTATTTTATCTAATTACAGGCAAAAATATCTACATTGATGATATACAATGCTTTGTCCATAAAGTAGTGTAAAAGATAAAATGCGGATCTATGTCTTTTCTGTGGGATTTAGGTAGAAAATAAAGCTCTCACCATGCTGAGAAGGTCTCTCTACACCTTCCTCTTCAGAAGCTCCTGCAGAAAGAAAACCCCACATGCTCTCATTGGGGAGGAACACGTCCTGCTCTCGTTTCCTCTCGCGATGTTCCTCCCGATGTTTTTTCCCTCCTTTTTAAAATCAATTAATTGGTCAATATACTTTAATTTAGATTACATTAGATTCCACCTTTACTGTTGTATGTAGGTGGACACAGAGTCAACATTACTAAAAATGTATTGGATGAGAATAAAACAAGTCACTCATTTACCCTATATGGACAAAAGTATTGGGACAAACCTCTTAATTATTGAACTCCACATTAAAGTTTATGTATTTGAATGCAATGTCATTAAAGTCCCTGTTGGTGTAATGGTAAGGCGTCTTAATACTTTTGTCCATATAGTCTATCTATTTATTTTTGTTTTAAAAAAATAGTTCAGTGGCCCCATATAGTGTGTGAACACACCACAGCGCAGCACCAGAGTGAAATTCTCTGTATTTAATCCATTCACCAAGTAAAGTAGCCTGGAACACAGTGAGGGGGAGCAGTGTGTGGGAACAGTACCTGGCTCAAGGATACCTCAGTGGTGCCACAGGCAGTCCTGGGATTCAAACCCATAATCTTCTGATCGCAGGGGCAACTCCCTATAACCACTACAACGCCAGCTGCCTCATAAATGCTTCAGCAGACCAAGACAGTTTGGACAGCGCCATGCTTCCAACTTTGCGGACCCAGTTTGGGGAAGAACCTTTTCTATCTGAGCATGACTGTGTCCCAGTGCACAAAGAAATGACTGGACTGTATCTATCTTTCTACCTCAGCAACGTGGAGATCCGTCACAGCTTTTATAATGTAGTTTTTCTGATATCTGAATTTTTTTTTTAACACATGAAACGTTATTAGCACTGTTATTTCATATCAGACAAGTGAAAATCTAACATAAAGATGTTAGTTTTACTCATAGGAGGAGTATTCTACCTTAAAAGTGTTATGCTAATGGCAAGATTTTTTTACTGGCATAAATTAAAACCGAACATGCGGCAAAAGTAGCAAAGTAAAAGTTCAGAATTCACATTTAAATTAAAAATTTCATTTACTATGTTCGAATTTGACTGATGGAAACTGTAACTGAACTGTTATGTGTGCAAATTTATTTCTTACACATCAGAACAGAAATTTCATTATTTATGTAAATTAATATTTTAATGCAGTTTTCAAGACCACATAACATTTTGTTTACGTGTAGTACTGCATTTTGGCTATTACCACTTTTTTTTTTTTTTTTTAGCAATTCTCTCACCAGAAACCTCATTCTCCCCTTTCTTAATGCATTTCTCAAATCATTTCTCCACAGTTCCCCACTCAGTACAATTTCTCCTTCTCATTCTACACATATTTCATTGCTGGAATCGATGGATACTGAAATTTGTCGGTGCTGGGTGCAGCGTGCAAAGAGATTTTTCCCTGTGTCTCAGAAGGGAAGACATCGGATGATGTAGACAGTGTTGTGGCCTTAATACAGATGAGAGACATGATAAGGAATAAGAGATTTCATTATTAGCCTTTCAGTATTTATTTACAATGTTTCTTTATTTGGAGTGTAGACATATACCCATGTAGTGAATTTATTGCACTATGCCGTGTTTAGTAACATGTTCCAGGTTTGATTGCATTTTTCTGTTTTCTGATGCATAATTTCGTGTCTGCTTTTCTCAATTAAAACCTTTATTGTTTAAAGGTTCAAATTGTCGCATCCCTTTGGTCGTATCACGGGAAGACTGAGGCACAGGCGCGGATTCTCAAATAAGCTTTAAAAAAACAGAAGGCACGATGGACAAAACGCGAGCTAAACTCAAATCCGACTGGGCACTTAAACAGGGCACACGGCTAATTTAAACACAAACACAACACAAAGCTGAACCAAGGAAAACATATAATCACAAAACTTAGAATGCCATACAGCTGTAACTGAAAACAAAACTTGACACAGTAAACCCCGACTGATTTCAAAGTAAAAGTTCACCATAACCCCGACAAGGGCGGCCTCTGGCGGCCGCTGGCCGGGAATGTCACACAAATAAAAACTTTACATTATTGCCTTTTTGTGTTCAAACACCTTACATTTTATCCAGAACTCTTTTCAAAGTTATTCGGGTTTTGATAGTGAAAATAAAAACATTTGATATTGAAGTCTTTAAGCGTTTTTATTTATTGGCCAATGTTGAAGTGATTGAATTCGCCCTGTTTTGTCAGATGTAAAGAAGGCTTTGATTGTTTTAGTGGTTTTGCACAGTTGAGTTTGTCACGAGAAATGCTTTAACTGTCTTGAGAATCGCGTTAATGATGAGAATGATGTTCCTGATGTGAGAACAGTATCAAAGCAACCATAATAGCACTTCTTCAAATACGATTTTTGTTGTACTAACATGCATGTTTAATGTGTGTAGCCTGCCTTTTGAAATACATATATATGTTTTAGTATGATATTACATAATATGTATGGCATTCTAAGTTACTTCATGCTCACATCATTTTTTGCATATTATGCAAAGTAAAGTGAGCCCCTACAGTCATGAGTGAACTCACCACAGCACACAGTGTGAACAGCATGAAATCATTTTTCTGTATTTAACCCATTCACCGAGTGAAGCAGCAGACTGTCAGGAACACGGCACCCGGGGAGCAGTGTGTGAGGACGGTATCTTACTCAGGGGAACCTCAGAGGTGCCACTAGCAGTCCTGGGAATCGAACCCACGACTTTCTGATCACAGAAGCAACTCCTTTTACCTTCAGGCCACCAGGTTGGCCTTTAAAGCAGCTATTATTTTTTACTGAATTGCACTGGCATGGGTAACTGAACTTTATTTTGGGTCTTTATTGGCTATGATTTCCAAGTAGATATTTAACTGCAGACCTGCGCCCCCTGGCGGAAATGACAGGTGCTACACCAAGGCCTTAATCCATGTTCATGGAGATTATCTGTCTCGGGTTACTTCATGCTCACATCATTTAAACAAATATGGGTAACATAATCAATGTTTTGATAATTGTTTCAAGATTCCACCTGTTTTATATAAAAATATTAAACCTTTTATAGATTATAATGTAGATTCCTATAGTCTATATTCATTTTGAGACTCTTCATAAAATATCTCTAAAAATATAATAAATTACTGAATAAATACATATATCTCCTACCGTCTTGAGGACACCATCACCAGAGTGAAACTCTAAAAGAGCTCATCTTCAGTGACATTAGTTAGGGAACACACTGTCTGCAATGTTGTAGTTATACACTGCACAAAGTGCATTACAACTGCACGATAGGGACAGAGTATTGTGATTTTAATGCTACATATTGTGACTGCAATACCTTGCATGATATCAAAGGGCCCCTTTTATTACTTTTCTGTCATTAAAAAGTCTTTAAATAATTTTTCAAGTGGTATGTTTACTCCCCCTATCCACCAGTCCACTTATAAAAAATAAGATATCAAAACACCCATTTTTTAATCACAGCTTTTGTGTTGTCACAAAAATAACACATTTACGTGGATCTCCTTATTCCAGCTACAGCAGCTTAGCGCCATCCATTCGTGCACCAATTCTCCAAAACATTAAATGGTTAAAAATGATGATTTTTGTGATTACATGAAGAACATGATTCATCAGAGCACCCAGTAACTCACCCACAGCTGTGACTGGTCACCCTGTCAGAAACGCTGTGGTTGTTTAGAGACTCATTTACATTTTGCAGCCTTTCCTGTATCAGCAGAGATCGATATTGCAATAGCAATCAGCAGATGACATGTAGTGTAAATTGCACTAGCTCCATACATCCTGTCTAGACAGTTCTATTTTGTTTTACCATTTAAAATGTTCTCTGAAGGGGTGAATGTGGCTTCCCTTCAAAACAAGGTACACAGTTGTACCTTAGAGAGCAGGCTGTAACTGATATAAAGTTCATGACCAAACAAAATAAGACCATTTATGGGACAGGAATAAGGCTGAGTTATTGAGGGCAGGAAGATGATTCTTATAAAGATCACTGTTCCCTAAACAGAGATACACAGTGATCGGCTCTATGACCGACATTACCTGCACACTGTTAACATGAGCAAAAATACCAGTAATTTCTCTATCTCTCTCTCTCTCTCTCTCTCTCTCTCTCTCTCTCTCTCTCTCTCTCTCTCT
>JBBJLS010000023.1:12634561-12648584 GCA_037577275.1 Bryconaethiops microstoma
ATATGCGTGTGTGTGTGTGTGTGTGTGTGTGTGTGTGTGTGTGCGCGAGAGAGAGACAGAGTATGTGTCTGGTGTGTAGTGAGACATTGCTGTTGACAGCTGACCAAAAGCTGTTCGGTTATAGCTGACAAATAGCCAGCAGTTCTAAGTGTGTTTGAAATACTAAGTGCAACTCTATTACTGAGACTCGACTGGGAATACCAGCCATAAAGAAGAACATCCAGGCTGATCTGTGTGACCATGCTCTGCTGGCTGGCTTCAAAGTACAAAAAAACAGTTAAGGAAACTTAAGCATTTATTTTTCTTATTGGAAGTGTGACTTTTTTGCTCTGACGTTGGTGATTAATGGGTCGTCTAGCATGTTGTGTGAAACTGATGAACTCATGTGACGCCCACCGGGCTGACACGAACGTGTTTCAGACCTGTCACACAAACAGCCAACCAACTTAAAGCCCCGCACAGTATGGCACTTCTCTTTAGAAAAGTTTCCAAAAGTTATGTCTTGCACCAATATTTATTAACCCTGAACTTGGATCAAATCAGAGTTAATCTGTAAATACAGCTGCACCAAACATACTTTAAAAAAACAGTCAGGGTTAGATTTGGACCATTATTTTAATCTCACTTTTAGTGTTAAAGTATATTAAGATTTAAAACCTGCTGTTTTTTACCTTATCTATCTGTCTGTCTGTCCGTCCGTCTGTCTGTCCATCCATCCATCTACTGATTGTATTGTGGCATAGACTCTACAAGAGCTCTAAAGGTGTGCCGAGGTATCTGGAACAAAAAAATTAAAACCAGGTCCCATTAGTTGTGAGGTGGGGTCTCCATGGATTGTACTAGTTTCTCCAGCACATCCCTTAGGTGCTCGATCTGACTGAGATCTGGGGAATTTGGAGGACAAGTCCTTGATATTTTTGTCATGTTATTCAAACTGTTCCTTCTTCCATCACTCCATGGTCCAGTCTGCTGTTCACGTGTCCATTTTTGGTGCTTTTGGGGGGCAGGAGTTAGAATGGGGTCTTTAAATGGTCTGCAGCTCCATACTCAGCAAACTGTGATACACATTGTCTTTTGACACCTTTCTATCACAGCAGCAAGAACTTTTTTCGGCAGTTTGTAATGAAATAAGGTGGTACATGTTCATGAAATTAAACTATTCTAAAATTTGCATTGCTGTTTTGTTTGATTTTTATTGATGTGAAGTGACCATTTGTCACAACACAGCACAGTGAGAACAGCACAAAATTCTTTCTCTGCATTTAACCCATTTAAGCCATTTAACACATTTAACACATTTAATCCCATTTAACCCCTTTAACCCTTTTAACCCATTTAACCCATTTAATCCCTTTAACCCCCTTTAACCCCTTTAACCCTTTTAACCCATTTAACCCATTTAACACATTTAACACATGTAATCAATTTAGCCCATTTAACACATTTAACCCATTTAATCAATTTAGCCAATTTAACACCTTTAACCAATTTAACCCATTTAACCCATTTAATCAATTTAGCCCATTTAAAACATTTAGCCAATTTAATCCATTTAGCCCATTTAACCAATTTAACCCATTCACCAAGTGAAGCAGCAGGCAGCCAGGAACACAGCACCCAGGGAGCAGTGTGTGGGGTTACCTCAAGGTTACCTCAGTGGTGCCACTTGCAGTCCTGGGATTCAAACCAATGGACTTCCTGTGGGAGGGGCAACTCTCTAAACACCAGGTCACCAGCTGCCCCAAAAAATAACACCCCCAACCATACCTGGGAGGGGGTGTTATTTTTGGGGGCAGCTGGTGGCCTAACTGATGTTACTAACATAATACTTGTACATTCTAGTCAGTCTTCTCAGGTCAAAACCCATCCATCACCCCCTTGATATTGAGTCTGCGGACACTGTTTAACTGTTTTTCACATCAGCCATACAATTAAATTCAGTTTTTGTGTCTGTTTGGAAGGCCAGTCAATCTTGCCTTGCATTTTCAGATTTTACATTTTTAAAGGGCCTACGTCCTACCTTCTTCTTGTATTTTATTGTTTTCCTTGAGGTCCCCTGAGTGTATGTACCAAAAATAATCAATTCTGTACATAGCCTAATTCATTTTTACCCAACAATTTTCCTACCTCTATTTATCCCTTATTTTTAAGGGATATTCTTTGAGACTGAAATATGTAAATGACCCTATTTTGCACATCATTAAAAAAGCAGTCTGCACTTAAACACTACCTACAACTTCATTGTGAATGGGAGGGGATAAATGTGACTATATGTAAATGTGCTGGTTTAGTGACCTCGAAAGTCACCAAAGATGGACTGGTTTTGTAGCTTAATCTTCATATATGAACTTTGTGGACTCGGGATAGAGGTTTTTAAAATTTTAACAGTGTTTAAGAACTCTGTTAAACTCAAATTTCAAAAAAGCAAAGTAAATGTAATTTTTCATAGTATGACCATTTTTAAACATTCTACTGAATTTAATTGTAAATTGAATTATAATGTTTTGTTTGGTTACATTTATATTAATTTAATAATTGATAGTGCAACAAATCCTGCATGCCTGTAACATTTCAGTATATACAGCACTGTATGTGAAAGTACTGGGTAAATGAAAGGATCACCTATTTGTTTCTGCAACGAGCATTTATTTGTTCAGAAAAGCACAAAAATAAATTTTAAAAAGCACCCCCCCAGGAAAAAAACCCAACCAAACAAAAAACAGTCTGTTGGGATTTATTGTGTGAGGTGAGTGTATAACTTAATAATTTCCTGTTCTTTCCTCGAAGAAGATAAATATTTACAGTTACTGTTCAGGACTGCGTTTAACTCATAAATGCTTGTGTTCATCAATCTTCTCAAGTTTTTTAAAAACAATGCATTTTTGTAATGTATATGTATTTTGATTTGTATGAATTCTAATGTTACACAATGGCAAATACACACGTAATACAGAGGTACATAGTTTTCCATGCATCATGTTGTTTCTACGCATGAAACACACAAAAGATGAGACCATTAACTATTTGCAAAAAACTGTTTTATTTGTTATTCCACACCTTAATAATTAATTCATTAATTTGGTTCATTTAATCAGGAATTAAGTTTAATGCACAAACAAAACACGTTCATTATAAGCAACTCTGATGGTGACCCTTCTAATGATAGGACCAGTAAAGTGCATGTCTTAAACGTTTTACGTGACTGTTTTAACTTCTCAAGAAATGGTTAAACATTATAGATGTTCGCCTCAAATAAATAGTGCAAGTACAGTTTCATCAATATCACCAAAAGGGTAGCTCTAGAAAGACTCTTCAAGAGCCTCGTCAATTACGACTCAGGATTTTTTGGGACATTCACTTTCTGAATTCAACAAGTGTAAAAGAAAAAAAAAAAAGTATTCCATTTGCTCATTGTTGTTCAGATTTTTAGTAAGAGCATTTTTAAAATTTGAGCTAGGCCTGTCACAATTACTGCATGATCACCCAATTGCATTTATTTAACCTGACCTAAGTTATTTTTTAAAATTTTCTGCTGTTGTTAGCTTTCGCCATTGTATTTATGCCACAACAAACAGTATGAACTGGGTGTTTTTACATTCCGGGTCAAGGTAAATACATAAAAAATGGAGAATATACATGTATTGAAACATCAAGGTTTTTACAAAAACAAAAGTTTAGACTGTGTGCTGTAACCATTAGATGGTGGTAGTGAATAATGTTTGTTTATTTGATGTTTGTTAACACTTTTAGAGTGGCAGTACATAACATTTGTGTTTTTAAAGCTAGAGTTGTTTTTTTTTGCTGGTTGGGACCTGTCAACAGCTACAAAACAAAGTAACTAATCGACGTATTTGATTACTTTAAGTTTTTACCTTAATACCTAAAAAAAATTGCAATTATTTGCAATTTTAGTGTCAGTTAAAATTTCATGATTGTGACAAGCCTAATTTGAGTTTGTTCAAGAAGGATATGAACGTTGGCTGTATTTTCAGGGGAGAAGTCTATTGTGATGAAGAGTGTATTTTTTCTTGCAGAGATGACAACTGAATTGTTTCCAGTTTCCAGTTTGATCTAATTCAAAACCTAAACAGCACACAGACACACATTCTCTTCTTACAAAAGGCCAATCTCTTGTCTATACAAAGATGGACACATTCATTTTAGTGTCTTTATAAAACATCTTAGCAAAATATAGCCAAGGCCTATTTAAATATGCATAAATAGCATGAAAATATTTTCTCCATTTCAGTTCGAACAACAATGACGTACAATATTAATTCAGATAAAAAGAGCAACAATAATATCAAAAGGGTGGACTCGATCCCTGTTTTAATTTCCGTACAAGACAAGCACCTGCAATACACTTTAAACTAGCAAATTATAGTTGGAAAAAAGATAGAAGACTAAAAAGACTTTAGTCAAGCGATTTAGGAGCATTGAAAAGTATTTAAAAATGTGATTTCAAAAAGACTTTCAAGTTTGTCCTCAACCAGCACATCTTTGGATGTTTTGCAATGTTCAAAAGTCAAAAATACTTTACACCAACTAGCAACTTCACCATAAGATTATGTAAAACATCATATAAAATATGTACAATACTGCAGACAAAGCATTGGGTACTAACCAAGGGTAAACTAGAGATGTTGCAAGTAAAACAAGAGTAAAAAGTGTACAGAAAAAAATCCAAATCTTGTTTTTTTTTTTGGAGTTTTGTTTCATTTTCAACTTTTTTTTTTTATTTTGGGAAAATCGCAGATTAAAATATTTTCACTTATTATGATAGCCTTAAGTTTTTTCCAAAAAGTCTACATGTACAGTTTCCCTTTTTAAACCTTATCTCAGGTTTTCTTTTTTTTTTTTTGATAAAAATTCACATTTTTCTTCATAATTTTTGCATAGACGAACATATACAGTAAGCTGAACTAGATCAAAGTAGCTTGTCCGATAGCAAGACATGATGCAAATCTCACCGCCTGTAGCTTATTTCTGATAGAGAGCGTGTAAAGTGTTTGTCCCTTAAATACCTGACTTAACTGTGGAACTTTGGAAATAAGATGGATTGCACTTAACAGTCTGTGGGCAGGTCTGAGTCCCACCTTAATTTACCCTTGTTAGCAAATGCAGAAGCATAAAACGACCATAAGAATCATAAATACAAATACATACATCCAGGATATTAACGCTTTTTGATCTATTTTAAAGTATTTAAAATCCCTGTCATCACATTAAGAAGCAGACAATAAAAAACAGCTAAAAATCAGAAATTGCCAAACATGGTTTCTAAGGAACTGTGACAAAAGTTTTCTTCTTGCACTGACAGTTGTTCCAGGTAACGCTTCAGAAAAACAGAAATCAAAGCAAAGTGTTAAAAGAGTTTGTGCGCAACTGTGAATTGTTCAGGGGTCAGTTTGCAGCCTCTGGGATGGGCGGAGCTCGTTCCAGTCTCATGGTCCAGGGGTCAGGGGTGGCAGGGTAGAAGGACGGGTGTGGTAGAATGTCCTCCCTGGCCAGTGCGAAGGCAAACACCCCCCTCTTCCTCTCCACCTCCTCTGAGATGAGCTTCCTGTCTGTCAGGCACTCCCTGCTGCTCGCGTCCAAATCCTCCAACCCTCTACCGACCGGAGGGCGCACCTCTGCCAGATGACCCGGCACAGGCGGCCCGTGGGTGGGCAGCCGCAGGGTCCTTTCCCCCTGGAGTGCGTGCGGGTCCGGAGGGTAGAGGAAGCTGGAGGAGCGCCAGGTGGAAGGCTTGCGTCCCCGTCGCGGGCGCGAGACGCGGCAGCTCTGGCGCTTGATGTGTCTGTGCAAGTGGTCGGAGCGGGTGAAGCTTTTGTAGCAGTGCTCACACTGGTAGGGCCGCACACCCGTGTGGATGCGCAGGTGGTTCTTCAGGTCGTAGTTGTGCACGAATTTGGAATTGCAGTGGAGGCAGATGTAGGGCCTTTCACCCGTGTGCTTACGCATGTGGATCTTTAGCTTGTCCTGCCTGAAGAGAGGGAAAGAGAGATATAAAAAGAGAGAGAGAGAGAGAGAGAGAGAGAGAGAGAGAGAGAGAGAGAGAGAGAGAGAGAGAGAGAAAGGCAGACAGTGAGTAAACAGGAGGGTTTGGGGCTATCCTTCGACAGTTATGAAAGATAGGGTAGCTTTGCATGCCATTCGTGCCTGAAAAATCCCTGCTAAACCTCAAGACAAATGGTGCTGAAAGCAACTACCCACACAAACTCACACAGACACGCTCACACACTCACACACATTGGTGAGTTTTCATGGTTAAAAGCAAACAGGCAAGGTTGAAAGTGCGCACATCATTTTTATGTGGTATTCCAGATGAGTGATTCAGCAGCTCGATTCATACCATTCCTGCACTCTCTGTCTGATCTGCTTTTTCATTTTCAATCTTGTTCATCGAACTATCTGTCATCCTGCAGTACAGTAGGTGCCCCTTGAGATGTGAAACAAAGGTTGTATTAACCGCTGAGAAGCTCTAAATGAAGTTGACCACAACATTGCACAAAGCTTTCCACACTTGCATCTGCATGCGTGGGGTGCACGATTCGGTGGGCCTTTATGCTCTCACACCTTCCTCCCTGCGAGGCTGACATAGTTTGGTTTAGCCATCCCCTTAACTTTCATGGCATTCTCTGCCTCTGCGCTTTATGACTAAACAACCTTCAAAAGACTTTTGAACACTTTGATGAAGAATTATGAGGGACATTTAACGGCATCCCCTAAAACAAACCTTTGAAACATCTAAGTTGATGAAATTATTGATGATGTATTAAAACATTTATATTCAAATATTCACGTTTTAATATGAGCCATAAACTTACTCACGCCAATGCTCACATCTTCCCAAGAGGTATGAATGATTAAGATATTCTTTGCTGCAGCGTGTGTTACTTTTTCTTTGCTCTGAATGAAATTTTTTCCAGTGCTGCCAAAATGTGACTAGGCTTGCAAAATGATCTTTCATTCATCAACTCCAGGCTAATAGTTCAGTTGTAAATTATAGGGTTTTTCATTGTGTTACTACTACTAATAGTTCAGTAACCACTTCAAAACTAATCTGCACATAACATAGTTCAGAGAGTGAGGACTTTTGAGGTTACATATGGGTAAAGGTACCTCACAGTTTAAGGTATTTAAAGACTAATAATTTCAGGTCATCTTCTATGTCCAAAACCTTGACTTTCACATCTGAGCAACATGGATGTCACCTCCCTGCCAAGTGTGTTTTCCAAGGGTGCTCCCTTGAGACTCTGTCAGCTGCCCTTATGGCATAGACCTTTGGCTCACCTGCCCTGACATCTACTGTGTTCAGTGAGTATTTCACCTGGTAAAGCGGACTTCGCAGATGGTACACATGTAGGGCTTCTCCCCAGTGTGTGTCCGCATGTGCCGAGGTAGTTTTCCTGCAC
This sequence comes from Bryconaethiops microstoma, assembly GCA_037577275.1. Taxonomy (NCBI): domain Eukaryota; kingdom Metazoa; phylum Chordata; class Actinopteri; order Characiformes; family Alestidae; genus Bryconaethiops; species Bryconaethiops microstoma. Next base: position 12,641,980 of record JBBJLS010000023.1, read on the forward strand.
CCTGGATCACCTTGTTGCAGATGGGACACTGCTGTGACGCTTTGGGCTTCAGCTTCCGCCCCTCCTCCAGCTGCCATGGGGGAAACAGCGTCCCTAAGTGAGATGCTGAGAGAAAGCTCAAGTAGTTACGCAGGTCTGCCTCATCTTTAATCTGGCTGAGTGAAGGCTCAGGGCCCATGCCAACCCCAGGGCTCATGAAGTCTTTAAGAAAATCTCTGTGGAGCAGAGTGTTGGGAAGGTCATCTTTCAGCTCCTCTTTAATGACCTCTTTCTTGATGGCAAGGTCTAAGGGTCCACTATCCATCTGGGCAGGGGGGTAAGGGAGAGGTGGGCGATGGGGATCGAGGAGCTGGGGAAGGCCTGGGAAATCTGTTGCCCACATTGTGGGATAGAATCCAGGAAGCAGTGAGGAGAAGCCTGTCCCTCTTTCCAATCCAGGCATCTTTGGGTACAGCCCTTCTTGAAGAAGGGACTCGATGGAAAAGTCTTTCAGCGCTCTGCCCTCTAGTCCCTCTTGCTCCCTGGATTTGTCGCTTTGTAGGGTTTCCGGAGTGTCTGAATGGCATCTCTGTGGATCAAGCCGCTCTCTGTCTGAGGCTGCCCTCTGCTGGGAGCTGCAAGGTGGGCTTTCTGCTCTGCTCTCTCCCACAGCAGTCTGTCTTTCCTTGTTGTGAATATCTGCCTGAACTGATCTTTCGCTGAGATTATCATCGTCATGATCCTCATCTTTTGACTCATCCTCCACCTCTTCTGCCATTTCATCTTCTTCCTCATCTTCTTCATCCTCTTCTTCGTCATCCTCTTCATCCTCTTCTTCATCTCCCTCTCCTTCTCCACCTCCAGCGCCTCCTCCTCCTCCCCCTGTGTCCATGATCTCCAGACAAACATTGATGATGCAAGGGATTTCCAGAAGCCTTGCAGCACACAGGATCTCTTTCACGTTGGATGCTGTCACCGTCAGCGTCGACGTGTACGCAAACTCCAAAATTGCTGTCAGTGATTCAGGTGCTACAAAGTCCAACTCGTAGACACCATGCTGGCTTGGATCACCATCACCAGTCGCCACTGTGAACAGTTTTTTGAAATATTGGCTGCACGCAGCCAACACTGAGCGGTGGGTGCGGTACTCCTGATCCTTCACCACCAGGACCACATCACAGAGCAGACCATCGCGTCGTTGTTCATTGAGACTACACAGGACATCACTGCTGTGATTCGGGAAGGGGATCCCTATGAGGTCTTCCTCACCGTGTGCCATAATTTTATAGGAATCTGTTTACGAAGAAAGAAGAAAAGATAGAAAAACAGAACAAATGATAAGATCCTTTGTGGCAATAGAGATTCCTTGAAATTCCCATGCTACCAGTTATTTGCCCAGACTTGAATTAAAGGGTATTTAAGCAGGTGTATATGTGAATAGATGATTAATTATCTCTTGTAGAGCATGGACCAGTGTCGTCTAGTGAGTTATAAGAGAGTTATACCAGTTATAAATTTATCAGGCCACTCTCTCACTCTCTCACTCTCTCTCTCTCTCTCTCTCTCTCTCTCTCTCTCTCTCTATCTATCTCTCCTTCTTTCTACAGATTTTGCTGTCAGCTTTTTACGACCACTAGACCACAAGGTCTGAGGCCTGATAATGTTTGAATCACCCATGTTTAATCCTTTTTTGTGCAATAAGCACAGGCAGTAGTCTTGGTGACGTTCGGAAACAAAACACAGGAAGGCAAAGGGGGTCAGGTCCTAGTTTCAAAACTCAAGGAACGAAGTTTGGAGGGCAAAAGGCAGCTTTTGCAATCAACACCTTCCCTTCACTCATTTAAAAAAAATTTTTTAGCAATATTTATTCAATTGGTACCCACCAATTTTAGTGTTTATTAAAAAAATCATTTTTTTCATTATATATTCATCTGCAGTGAATCTGAACATCACATGACAACAGCACATTTTTGTTTTATATAGAATATTTTCCTAACAGATTCAGTTAAAAGCTACCTTTTCAGAGGATTATACGGTCCATTACTTGTGAATGAACCTTCATAACTGTACAGGAAATGAGGGGTCCCTTTGCATTTTAAGGCATTATACATAATTAATATAATGTCTTTTACTTCATAAAACTGTTACATCTTGTGCCATCTTACCATTACAGGAATAAGGTGTTAATTAATGTGCACTGTAAATACATTACTTAGTGTGTTATGAAGTCTCTGTGTAGGTGGCCTTCAATAAAGTGCCCCAAGACTACAAAGCACCTGTCGTCACACTTCCTGTGAAGACTTTGTGGGCGACTCTTTTTATTCAACTGGATTTTGGACCCCAGGCATGGATGAATGAAAGTTGGACTGTACCTGCGGATTCTCTGAAAATGTGTACGCTGACTTTATAAGGAGCTGTTTGGCAGCATTGTCCTTCATTCACAGCTATGAATAGAGCATAATCTCAGTGTGTCTGCTCCGGCGGTCACTGAAGGCATTTGGATGGATTGCTTTCAGACGCCCAGCCCAAACTTGTTGACTGGATTTATCTGCTCTGAACACAAGCAAGCACTTTTTATTTTTTTAATTTTTGCCTCTGTCTACCAGGTAAAGTCTTTCTTTCTCATCGCTTCTCTTCAGTCTCGATCAAATCTGAGCACTTACCAATCAACTGTTGAATATCCCTTGCACTGTTGCTAGGAAACGGTTGCTATAATTACCAGTTAGACATATAGTCCAGTAAAAGAAAAAATACACACACACACACACATCTTTAAATGAAGAGAACTGTATGCTGAATGAGATGAATGAGCTTGGGTGGGTGGGGGAGAGGGTAGGGTATGTAATCTTACAGATAGGGAACAATCACGCTGAACAGGGGCGGTGTGTATGTCTGGGTCGAGAGGAAGGACTCTGTATTTCTGAAACTCGTTTGTGAAGCCTTTTGAGAAGATTCTCTCCCTACTTTGTCATTCAGCTTTATTAGTGACTTTATGGCTGTTTACTTTCTGTAAATGTAGTAAACACTCTGGGTTAAGACTCTGGAAAAAGGTTTTCGCGCAGGCCGTTTGGGGTTTGTCTCCTTGAATTGGCTGCAGCTCACGGAAGAATTCTTCCAGGCATATTTGCAGACTCCCAAAAGCTGCGTAAATGTGGGGCGATGGCACTTTGTGCATGAACCCCTAGTGAAAATTTTGTATTTGCACTGGGCCTTGCGCACACACACACACACACACACACACAAACAATGTACAGAGGTGGGCTCATACTGGCCAAACACAATAGAAGAAAGGAGGAGAATAAGAGAGAACGATGGGATCCGATGTCCCTAGAAGTTCCCTGACAGGTTGCGCAAAAAAAAAAAAAAAGTTGGTGCCCCTCCCTGGAAAATCCAGCCAAGTCAAACAGGCATTTAGAGCTAAAAACAACAGTAGATCCCACCCACTCTGGGAACACGTGCAACTTCTGTTGCTGCTCTACTCTCCTCTCCTCCCCTCCCCTGTCCTCACAGATACACTCCCATAATTATAGAGTGTCTGTATGTCTATGTGCGTTTATGTGTGTGTGTAGGATAGGGAAGGATGTGACACATGCTCAGAGACGGAATTAGGGCACTGCTTTCCCACTGTAACGGCCTACAGGGCTACCACCATGGACTCAAATACACAAACACCAAAGTGCGCATTAACCCTTCGGACCAAAGATCGCTACCAGCACAGACCTCTCTGGCTCAGACAAGAATTCTGGTTTGTTTTTGGGGTAGTAACTCTTACTCTCCCTCTTTCTGTCTCTGTTACAGACTCCTTCCACTTATACTCTGTAAAAAATGTGTCCTGAAGGGTTCTTTAAACAGCTTTTAAAAATAGTGAGGATGAACTTTCACCCAGTGAGAAGCTCCTATACTAATATAAGTTATTTCTCCAAACTTCAAAGTCACCTGAAGGTTCTTCAAACCATTTGTAAATTTTCTTCACACTCATTTACACAAAGTGGTTCTCCAATTTATTTTATTTTTTTTTTCTTTCCCCCGCGGCATTGCGTAAAAGAGCCCTGTCTGACACCTTTATTTTAATCGTGTAGAATAACTGGGTTAGACTTGTTGACAACATCAGCAAAAAAAGAAATCGAAGAGGAAAAAAGTCCCACAAATAGGTTTTTTTTAGCACTGCCATAGAAGACCCTCTTTTTTTGTTCCCTCCAAAACCATTTTTGAAGACGATATCTGTGGGTGTGAAGAGCCTTCACACTTCCACTCTTAGTAAAAAAGGTTTAATTTAGAATCAGGTGCCATTTGTAATCATTTTTCATAAAGTTCTTTAAAATATGATTATGAAGAAGTTTTTTTTTTTTAACCACATTAATGTAAAAGCTTGATGTGGAGCTTCTTTGACTTTCATAAAGGTTCTTCTGACTCATACATCTCCTTTACTGAAGGACCAGACAGGTTCTTCTGTGGCATCGTGCAAAGAACTCTTTCTGACTCTTGTATTTTTTAAATTAAGGTCTGACACAAAACTATACTTGACCTCCAGAGACCTTTAATGGAACCACACAGTCTTTGTGCGGTGTGGGCGGCATTCGGAATAATTTAAATCTTTTTACTGGTTTTATTCCAACACGTTTTGCTTAGTTTTGAAAAAGTTTTGGAACACAACGTTTACGCTACACTGGAGTGTTTGAGAGAGTGTCTGTTTTTCTTCTATAACCGGGTTCTCTAAGATCCAGGAATTATGAGTAATAATGTCTTCTGCCTTCTGAAAGCTGAAAGACGAAAATTGAGGTTACCTCAAAACCTAAATGTCACTTAATTGAGTAAAAACACGAGTAACGTCTCCAATAGGTACTGCCTTTGATCTTTGGAAATAACATGCGCTCTTCTTCTGTTCTGCTTATTGAGGACAAAGAACCTCAAAGGCTCTCCAGAGACGCTCAGAGTCTGTTGGAAGAACAGGTGCTTATTTAAAAAAAAAAAAAAAAAAGATTGTTAAATCTTTCTTTCTTTACTTCTTTACTTCTACTGCCGGCACATTTGAAAAAAGGGGCAGAAGGTGGAGGCAGTGGAGACTGAAGCACCGCTTATCAGCACTGAGTAAAGTTAAGAACTGCCAGAACTACCAAAAACCAAAAGTTAAAACAATCCACATCTCTCAGACATATTTCATCATATCTCCTGGTGCCAGAGACACAGGGGTGTTGACAGAGACAGGAGGGAAAAAGACAGCATTACAGACAGACACAAGAGGGGGGGGGGGGGGGGGGAGGGCTACGGGCCGACAGGAGAAAGAAAAAGTGAGAGAGACCTGCTCCTGAATGTGAGGAATAGCTGGTGGTAAATTGGCTCAATCCAATGCTGGGTTAGTGGGTCCTAAGGGAGATCATTTGAGGACCTTTCCAAAGGCTGAGCTGGAGGGTGACCTGTAGGTTCAGTCTGCTAGCCGTTAGCATAGACACTTATTTAGACTGTTTACAGCCACTAGGTGCTCATCGGCGTCTTAGCAATGGCTCTGCAATAATTGAACAGATGGTTCTGGATTTGGATTCCCCACTTTGTTGATGTGTCTCTCAGACAGAGGAGACAAGCACTGCGGTAATGACAGGTGTAACATGGGTAATGAGCGGCTCTGCTGCGGTTCACAATCTGAACTGGCCTGTTGCTGTAACATTTGTAGAAATACATTAGAAATGCTGTCAGTGTTCTCTATGCACACTTAAAAAATAAAAGTGCCCCGAAATAACGGTTAATGAGATGTGTTCGAGCGAAGAAACGTTTCAAATTCGAATCCAAGCTTGCGCGCAAAGCTAAGTGTTCCAGGAAGGACCCTCAAATTGCAATAGAACCTGTGGTTTCTTCACGCACTTCTGTTTCTCAGGCACGGTTCTTAAGAGAACTTAACGTCATTCTTCTTCGGAGTCTGTCACACTCTTAAATTAAAAGGTGCCAGAAAAAGTTACAATAGACAAAACATTTTCGGCTCCCTGACGAACCTTTTAACAGTTGTGTAAATATTTATATGTTTGAATTAGGTGCCTGAGTGTGAAAAACAGTGAGGTAAAGCTTCGAGAAATATTTCCATTTTTAAAATCTGGTTCTTTAGGGAACCCAAAGTGGGTCTTCTTTGGCATCGGTCAGAGAGCCCTTTGTAGCAGTGTTATGACTAAGAGTGTACAGTACGGAGGGTGACACCAGCAGCAAAGTAGTTCATTTGGTGCTTTGTGGCCTTTTGGCAGTACTGACATTTATTTGGCTGCTTTATTGGAGTGGAGTAACACGCTCTGGTTCGCTCAGCCAGGCGTAATAAACCGTGGGTTTTTAACTTCAGCCTCTCCAGCTTGGCTAACTACGTATACAGCAAGTTCATTGAGAGGTCTGCCGTCTGTTTGACACACTTTGAACATTATCTGGCTGTTTTATTCTTGTAGCACAACACCGAGCAGATCACATCGCAAATCAACAGCTCTTCTAAAATCTGAAATCCTCACTACTATCTATCTATATATCTGTCTATCTATCTTTCTATCAATCTATCAATATATTTATCTATCTATCTATCTATCTATCTATCTATCTATCTATCTATCTGTCTATCTATCTCTCTCTCTCTCTCTCTCTATACATATTTATCTATA
>JBBJLS010000023.1:12763444-12783380 GCA_037577275.1 Bryconaethiops microstoma
GGGTATTCAAGTAAGCATTTCATTGTGCTCTGTGCACTGTACTTTGTACATATGATAAATAAACCTCAACTTCAACTACAGTCATATGTGTAGAGTGAATATAGGAGGGGACTCAACACACAGCCCTGTGGAGAGCCTGTGCTGAGAGTGATGGAGGAGGAAATATGGGAGCCCAGTTTAACAGCTTGGGGCGGTTAGAGAGAAAGTCCATAATCCAGGTACAGAGGTGAAAGGAGAGGCCCAGCTCCAGCAGTTTCCTGATGAGAATAGCTGGTATTATCGTGTTAAAAGCGGAGCTGTAATCTACAAAGAGCATCCGCACATAGGACCCTCTGCGCTCCAGGCGCTGCAGTGCAGTGTGTAAGGTAATAATGACGACATCCTCCGTAGACCTGTTCTCCTTGTTCACAATTGGTGGTTGTCAAAAATTGAATCGAAACTGCCTTTGATGTGCCTCAGGACCAGTTTTTCGAGACACTTGGTGATGATGGGTGTGAGAGCAACTGGTCTGTAATCATTTAAACTCTGGATGACTGTTTTTTGAAGGATTGGATAATGACAGCTGATTTTAAGCAGGATGGAACAATAGCCTGAGCAATTTCATTGTCCTCATCCATCCTCTCAAAAACAACCTTACAACAGTTTTAAAATGCAAGGACTAACAGGAAGCAAGAAGTGTGGTCCTACCTTTTCCGTAATCTGAAATGTCGTTGTGTTTTCTGAGTGTTTTTGCTCTGTTTTCTGAAATGTGTTTTCTGAAATGTCGTTGTGTTTTTTAAATGTCGTTGTGTTTTCTGTGTGTTTTTGTTCTGTTTTCTGAAACGTTGTTGTGTTTTGACCTTTAGGGCCACCGTAGAAAGATACTTAATTTCATAAAATATTGAATGTAGAACATCAATCTATCAATATTTAAATATTATAAATGACTATTTAGAATAGAAGCTGTTTGTGATGAAGATAAGCAGTTGAGCAAATTTCAAAATTTGACAATAAAACATTTTGTTAATTATTTGCAGCTTTGATCAAATCAGACTTAGCTGCTGCTTTGTCATTTGAACCAATGGATGTGTTTCCAAGTAATGTCGTAATGCATGATATCACTAGGCATTTTTATTTTATTTTGGTAGAACTACAAACAAGAGCAAGAACATGCAATTCATTAAGAACAGGATTCAACAGAAGAGAATCCTCCTTTATTAAAAAAAAAGCCATTCATAACAATTGTTACATTTTTACAGTGTGTTCAGTCTAAACTATTTGATACTAAATTATTAGTATCAAAATGTTGAATAAACACAATATTCATGTAAAACCTGGATTGTGTTGGCACTAGTATAAACTGTAAAAATGTGATCATGTGTAATATTAAAAATTATTTGGATTTAAAAACAAAAATTACCATAAAACAAACTGCAACAAAAATGTTATTCATTACTTTCACTGGATTAAGATAGTCAACATGATTAGAAGGTAGAGATTTTCACCTACACTGACCTTATAAAAAGACTGTTCTTTAGTTCATAAGGGTAATTAATCCTTATTAATTATTTGCAATTATTTGTTCACCCCACTGAATTTGGTTTGCCGATTTGGATTCGGACCTTCCTGGGGAGAAAGACAAGATTCTGTCGAATTTCCTTTGTTTTCAGTCCATATATTAAAGGATTAAGAATAGGAGGAAATACCAACACAGAAACAGCTAAAGCTCTTCGTACATTTAGGGATGCTGCCTCAATTCTGTAAGCTACCAATGCAAAAAAGGCATTGAACTCCAAGAATAAGAAAACTATGAGGTGTGTACCACAGGTCTGCATTGCCTTACTTTTGGCATCAGACTGTCTTTTTGAGAGCACAGTGATTAATATCTGGATGTATGTATACAACACAATCAGCATAGACAGTCCTTGGAAAAATGCTATTGTAAACAGTCCATAGTAGTTATTTAATTTTATATCCCCACAGATGAGCTTCATCAAACATGGATTATTGCAGTACAATTCTGATATTTTCGTGAAACAAATCTCTTGACGGTAACTCAGTGCAAGCAGTAAACCAATCAAAGAAAAATCTAGGCTCCAAATTATAATGACTATTTTCAATAGGTTACTTTGTGACATCAAGGTGTTATACTTCAATGGACAGCAAATGGCAATGTACCTGTCATAAGCCATAGCAGTGAGAATGAGAAGGGACCCGGCTCCATACAGATGTACTAGAAGGGCTTGCAGAAAACAAGCAGCGTAAGTGATCGACCTGTTCTGGGACAGTATAGTAGACACCAGCTGAGGAAATAAGGCTGTGGCACCCATCAAATCATTCAACGGCATGTTAAACAGCAGAATATACATTGGCTTATGAAGCTTCCGGTTCAAAGCAATTGTCAACAATACAGTCATATTGAAAAACAAAATGATACAATATGTGAGAGTTCCAAATATGAATGCAGGAAAAATATTGGATAAAATAATTTCCAGTGATTCCATAGTCAAATATGTTGTATATGTAGAGAAATTAGAATCCATTATGCTTCAACTTACAGAGAAGAGAAGCAAAGGAATCATGTGGAAAGAGGACAAGTATCCAAATGGTTTGGTTGACCCATAGAATAGTTACCCAAACATTAATCTCAGAGCACGTTAATAAGCAGAAGAAGAAGGAATCATGGAGAGAACTGACCACATAGTCAATGTGAGGAAATTTCAGTCTATCGGTCTCAGGCATGCAAAGATGCAGTTGTTTAATCATGCATGACCATTTTATTTACCCAGCATTTGAGGTGGGTCTGTTCCAAATCCCAAATGATCACACTCTCAATAGCACAGCACCAGGGTGCACATCACATTTCTGAGACTGAAAAATTCCATGCCATCATTAAAATGTGCTGTGAATGGATGCAATAATTCTATGCAAGTTCTCCAAAGCAACTTTTCTTAGCGAATAGATCTCACACATTAGATCTAATGGCTTGTGGAACACTAGCAGTGTGCCACAGAAAACCATGTTCATGATGTATTATTGTCTGTATTCAGAAATGTCGTGCAGCGGTATACAGAAGGAGGGGGAATGATCTAAAACTAAGAAATTGGTACCCTAACCCAACATATTCCTAGATGATTAGTCAATAGTCAAAATATGGCTGCAGCACTGATGACCTCACTGCAGCCACAGGATTTTGATCCAAGAGTCATCCAGAGGCGTTAAAAATTTAATAATATTTAGTTATATTGAAGCCAAGTTATTGCCGGCCAAGATATTCACGAAAGCGAGAATGATGGCTTATTTGCGCACATGGCTGGATGTAGGCCAAAAAGAACAAAAATGCTTTTCAAATGTTTTTAAACCAATATTTCTAAGACTGGCCCTTATGTTTTGCTCCGACCTGATGCACAAGCCATAAGAATAAAGAAAAAATATGAACCATCTGGGAAGACAGTTTGAGAAACATGGCTTTACTTCTGTGTCTCGTCTGAACTGCATAAATCATGTTGGCAAATATAAAAAAAGATATTCATATGCTTGCCGTGTCTGCACCCGAACCTCCCATGACTAACCACCAGAGGCACCTGCCCTTTATTTCTATATTCATGGCTGGTTTCACTTGTTGTAATCATTATTTCATTACTTAAAACAGACTTTGCTCCCAGTCACACCTAGGGGGAATTTAGTGTGCTCAATCGACCTCTCCCCAACGTACACATGTTTTTGGTGGTGGGCGGAACATGCAAACGCCACACAGAAAGACCCTGCGCCCAACCCGGGAGTCGAACCCCAGCACCTTCTTGCTGTGAGGCAACAGCGTAAACCCCTGTGCCACCGTGCCGGCCCACCTCCACTTGTAATCATTAATTCCATAAAACCACTGCGCACAGCCTCACTCCCCACTGAGTCTTTGTGTAAAGTGGCTCGCCCCTCACATTATGCAAAAAGCAGCAGGTCATTTAGTAACGGCTCCTGAGTTCAATTTTTATTTTGAATTCAGTTTTTTTTTTGAGTCTGTCTCCTGGGTCTCTGGGTTCTCCCCTGATTTTATTCCTTTCGCAGATTCTGTTGTAAGGGTTTTCTCCCTTGGGACTAATCTGTTCTTGAACCATTCTTTGGCCGAATCTTTTAGTTGAGCCCGGTCTGGGTCTGCCAGTTAATTCCCCCTGTCAGCTTCTCTTTACTGTTTCTCCCTTCGGCTGTTTTCTTTTTAGTTTTGTCCCTAGAGGAAGAGTACTGTCTCTCATTCTTTCTCAAATCCTAAGTGGGAAGGTGGCGCATAAAGCTACCTATGAATTACAGCTCCTTGAAGGAAAGTACCCAGGATTAAAACTTTTAATCCTGTTTTTTTTTCTGTTACTGCCTTTTGTAGTTGACACGGAAGCTTCCAAGTTGGTGGTGGTGGTGTCTTGGACTTCCATCACCAATGCCCAGACCAACCCATTCCTTGACCCTGGGGTCTTCTTCCTGGCTGGGTAATTAATGAGCATACGAGCAATTCCACCACCCTTTTAGAGCTTTTCAATAGTCTTTTAATCCCAAATTATGTTTTATCTGTAAACAATTGCAGCAAACAATTTGCAATAAAATCATGGTAGAATATTACAATTCTAAACTCTTTACTTTATCCAAAAATATGAATCACAAGAGTTACATTTAATATGTATAGCTTCTCATCCCACTGCATCTGACAAGGCTCTCCGTGTACCATAGATTTAATCATTTTGAAATGGAAATAAACTATGGGGGGGTCAGATACCTCCTGACTGACACTTGAGACACCCCGGTATCCTCAGCAGCTAAATCCGATTTTCGTTTTGTTTTTTGTTTTTTAAATGTCTTCTAAAATGCAAATAAAGGAAAATAGTTGGAAATAAATCACACACAATAACTGTTGTATTTAACATATTACCTTACAGAGGAAGACAATAAACATATAAACATCTGAGACTGCACAGTCCCACAACTAGGATCACTTCACTGTCCATTTTGAACAAAAAATATTATATGCTCTCAATCTTATAGGAGCTTCACTAACTGATATAGAGTATGAATAATTAAATATTATTGACTAACAACCTATTGAAATTTGAAATTAGTTACACATTTAGGTTTAGTATTAGGTCTATGGCCATTACAGCACAGCACTGAAAATGTATGTTTTGAAGGCTTATCAGAAACAGTAATGCTAATCCTAAGGGTGTCATGAAATTTCGTTCTTGATCTGAAGAAGCGTTAAAAGTCACTTTCAGTATTCAGACAATACAATGTCATCACTTTTGTTTGTTCAATCCACTTAATCTGGTTTTGTGTTTTATTGGCAAGACTTTTCTCCTGGAAAAGCAAATCAGATTCTGTCGAATTTCCTTTGTTTTCAGTCCATATATTAGCGGATTAAGTATAGGAGGAAATATCATGATAGAAGCACCTAAGGCCCTTCGTAAATTTGGAGGTGCTGCTTCAAATCTGTGAGCAATCAGGGCAAAAAGTGAATTGAACTCCAAGAATAGGAAAACTATTAGATGTGTGCAACAGGTCTGAATTGCTTTACTTTTTGCATCAGACTGTCTTTTTGAGAGCACAGTTATTAAAATTTGAATGTATGTAAATACCACAATAAGCAGTGGTAGACATTGAACTAAGGCTATTACAAACAGTCCATAGTAGTTACTTATTTTTGTATCACCACAAACGAGCTTCATCAAAGATGGATTAGTGCAGAATATGTCCACTATTCTTGTGCTACAAATCTCTTTGCGGTAATTCAGTGCAAGTAGTAAACCAATTATAGTAAAATCTATGCTCCATACTACAATAATTATTCTCAGCAAGTTATTTGGGGTCATCAAGGTGTTATACTTCAGTGGACAACAAATAGCAATGTACCTGTCATAAGCCATAGCTGTGAGAGTAAAAAATGATGCTGTTCCATACACATGTGTTAGTAAGGCTTGCACAAAACAAGCAGAGTAAGTGATTGACCTGTTCTGGGAGAGTATAGTAGAAACCACTTGAGGGAAAAAGGCTGTGGCACCCACCATGTCATTCAGTGGCAGGTTGAACAGCAGCACATACATCGGCTTATGAAGTTTTCGTTCCAAAGCAATTGTCAACAATACAGTCATGTTGAAAACCATAATGACACAATATGTAAGAGTTCCAAATATGAATGCTGGAATTACATTAGATGGAGGTATTTCCAGTGATTCCATAGTCAAAGATATGGTGTATATAGAGAAATTAGAATCCATTATGAGCTTTGTTAGGTTTCAACCTACTTTGGAGAGAAGAGAAGCATATATTATTCAGAAAAAAGGACAAGTTTGTAAACATTTTCTCTATATTATTCTTTTTTGTCTGGTACTACTAATAAGTAGAATTATGGTTTACCAAGAAAACGATTACTTTTCACAATCTCTCATTGCATTAATTGCTAAAAATAAAGAATTTTTTAAGATAAATGAAGAAAGATGTGTAAACATATCAATAGGCAACTAGCAAATCTTGCAAGGCAATTTCATACACCCAGGATTATATGCACATGCTTTCCAAGTCCCACCTTACCCGTCCCCCTTGAGCTGCCAAAACAAACATGACTCTTTTATGCATGGACTCCACATGACCACTGACAGTGTTGTGTTTTCCTGGCAGCAAGACCTCAAAAGCATCTCCTTAAGGTTCCGTCCGTTAATATTTGGTTCTCCGTGGAATTGATTAGTTTGTCCTGCATATCCCACAGATGCAAATTATGCAGTTGGGTTAAGACTTGAGGAATGTTCAAGCTGACAGAGGTCTACAGTTCATCTATAGGTCAAAAACATTAACAGACGTTGTACTGCCCTCTCTCACCTCAGCCAGAAAAAAGGATGCTGTTCACCAACTACAGCTACTCTTTTAACACCACAATAACATCCAGTGCCCCTGAACAGCTGTGGGGACCTTCTGTGCCCCCCACCCCGACACGTGATTGCTTGGCTCGAGGCAGAGATGGCCACATGGCCTCATTCCCACAGAGCCAACCAATCTATTTAAAGATGGTCACTGCCATTGTTTGGAGGTGCTTCCACATAGACAGAGGACTAAGCAGAGACTCTGTTTATTTTAGAGCTTTTAAGACTGGCTGTTGAGTCTCACAGTGGAGGTCTACAAGCTCGTAGAGAGTGATCTGAAGTGTGGTAGGTTTAAATCTTTTGACCTATGGCACTGAAGCCACAGGAGCGGCAGCCACGTCGTGTTTTGTGTTCTCTCCTCCTCGTTTACAGGTTCCAGGTGGCAGGCAGAGGAAAACAGAGCTGGGAGACCGAGCCAGACAGAGACGGCACACCCAATCCAGCTTTAAGAGAGGTGTCTTTTACCATGAAGGAGTGTGTGTGCTAAGCCATTTGGGGCCGGGTTGGGTGTGGGTGTCTGTGCTTGTGTCTGTCACTGCCCGACCCATGTTTTTCAGCAGAGATGGAGTAACCATGGACGCAGAAGACGGAGGCGATGAGAGAGTGGGCACAACTGACGGCCGTTAGGGAGGTGCGGTCATTCCTGGGGTTTGTGGGAATGGATAATTCCGTCGGTACGTTCAGGGGTTTGCGAAGACGGCTGGGACCCTCCAAGGCCTGTTGAAGAGGACTGGGCCTCATGCCAGAACATTGAGTGGATGGAGGGGTGCGAGGAGGCAATCCAGGCTTTAAAGAAGGCCCTTTTGGAAGCCCCGGTGCCTCTGGAAGCTCCGGAGACTGCACAGTGCTGAGCTCCTGAGTTCCTTGCACTGAAGCAGGCTGTGGTAGAAAAGTTCAACGATTATTTAAGGGGAGCTGAGTTTGAGGTGTTCACAGACCACCAGCTACTTTTGTCCCCACCACCTGGAGAAATTAACAAGTTTATTGGTAGCTTCTGCGTACATCTTATGTTTTCGCTAGTATTGTGGGTATGTATTGCTTGTATTATTCTTATGTACAGTCGCCAGTTGCTATTTTGACGTTAGTCTTGCATTTTGTGAAGTTTGCCGCCAGTATTCAGATGTGTTGCCCTTGCTAGTTCCAAGAACATGCATAAGCTCATTTGAATTGTGAATTACATTTTTAGGTAAACACATCTTTTAGTACAGTAAGAATGGGATGTAAGTGTTTGTATTTGTATATTCGATCTGTTTAAATATTGTCACCTTGCTAAAATAATCATCTACATCATTTTTTGGCAATATTTACTTCTTTGCCTAAATCATCTCCTCATGATGGTGGCCACCTATGGTAAAATTGCCTACACCATTAGTCGAACAGGTAATATGATTCTACCACTTTAGGAAAAGGGCTTGCCCATTGAAATGAATTGGAGTTGATTTTTTTTGTGTTTCATGAAAAAGATAGGAAAGGCGATTATTTTAGCAAGGTGTCGATGTGCATGTGTAAAAGTGAAATCAAGCGAGTGATCGCATGTTTTGTACTTTTCAGTTTCACACTTTCCCTGCTCTGGAAATCAGTGAGCAAAGAGACACACTGTCTTCAGAGTCTTGATGTTGAGTTTACCTAACTGTCAAGTTATATACAGGACATATAGTGAGGACAGTACAGCCACTGCAGTGCATTAAAAGTAGACCAAAAGAGAAGAGACTACAGGGCCAACCCAGGACATGTTTGTCAGATTATATGTCCCAACTGATCTGGGAATGCCTTGGGATCCTCAGAAAGAGAGGATGGATGTGGAAAGGGAAAAAGACATCTGGACTGCCCTTCTCAGAAAATGATGACAAGAGAAGAAAATGATGACAAGTTTTTATGTTTGAACACCATGAGTGATGTTAGAGTTGAGACACTGATTTGTTGTTTTGGATGTCTGGACTTTAACCAAGACTGAATTTAACTTGATTTCCTTACTTTTTGCATCTTGTGACTTTTAATGGGCGATTGGAATGTTATATCCATTGGCACACAAAAAGACTAGATAAAACACTAATGAAGTTGACTGCATATAATGCACATAATTAAACATTTTATAAATTACTCAGTGCAAAGTCATTTTAAGGTTTAAATCTATCTTGACATAGTAGTATTTACCACTCAGTCATTCTTTGCATATTTGAAATCAACAATGACAAAAAAAGCTTAAAAAAACTGATATAGTTGAAATCATTATTTATACTCTCTCTCTCTCTCTTTTATTATATAGCAATCCCCCTTTCTTTATTTTTTGCTTTCAGTCACCTTGTTGGTGCATAAATATTATTTTATGCCTGTCAAATAGTCTATTTCTTGGCATATTAAGTAGATTAAATTAAATAAATGGGAACAAATATTTTACAGCAATGGGCTGGAAAGTGTCTAAAGACACAAGGGGTCTAAATAAAGGAGTTCCAGCCACTCAGCATTCAGCACCACCAGTATACTGATCACCGCCTGATCATCTGGAATCATCTGCTCCTGGTTCTTCACTGGTTCAGGACTTCAGTTAGATCAGGGGTGTCTAACTCCGGTCCCTGAGGGTCGGCGTCCAGCACAGTTTGATGGTTCTCCTCCTCAAACACATTCACTACACCTGACAATTAACTGGTGAGGTGAACCAGGAGTTTCTGAACTGGTAAATCACCAAAACGTGCTTGACCACGACCCTCCAGGACTGGAGTTTGACACCCATGAGTTAGATGGTCATTGTTCTGCTTGATTGATTCATACATAGGTCACTGTGTGTCTCAACAATTTAAAAAAAAAAGAAGAAAAAAAAAGGAAGCCTGGAGAACTGTCCTCAAGACCACATTAAAAATACAAGAAAGTCTGGATCTCTGGGAGCAAAATATGAAGAAACGAGGGGAATCAAGATTTCTGCACAGAACTGAAGATTAAAGCTCACTAACAGAAACAAGGACAAGCTCCTTCAGGTCCAGGCCTGGTCTGATAAGGAACCAGACAAAACAGCAAAGCTCACAAGAACACGGGCTGCCAGTTAAATGCACATGCAAACACACACACACACACACACACACACACACACTTTAAACCAAGTGCATGCAGCAGGAGCCCTGCAGGACTCGCTGCACGTGTGTGTATGTGTGTGTGTGTGTGTGTGTGTGTGTGTCTGTTCAGGAGTGCTGGTACTGGTCTCAGGCTCGGTTCTGGTTCTGTTAGGGTCGGTCAGCCTGTTGCTGTGCCACGCGGGGATTGGTTAAATACTCACGCGGCCGGACCCGGGCTGTAGCTCGAGCTCGGACTCTGTTCGCACGCAGTGGAACCGCACGCGCCCCGTCCCGCGCCGGGAGGGGTCAGCATGTCCTCGCGCAGAAACCCTGTCCTCGTGCTGAGACCGAGACCCTGTCCTCGCGCTGAAACCCTGTCCTCGTGCTGAGACCGAGACCCTGTCCTCTCGCTGCACGGCTCGCGCGGAGACCCTGTCCTCGCGCTCTCGCGACGCAGCGCCGCTACCTCGCGCTTCTTTTGTTTTGTGCTACTTTAGTAGCCCGAGCGCGCGGAACTTTACTGCTGCTTTGGTGCCACCTGGTGGAGGAAAGTGGGAAATAGATAGACTAAGACAAAAGACAGACGAATGCAAAAAATAAAAAATAAAAAAACCCAGATAAATAGATGTATGTATATATGTTTATGTACTCTATATGGACAAAAGTATTGGGGCACGCCTGTTTTTCAGGGTCTGTGCTAGCACCCTCACTTCCAGTGAAACACGGTCTTAACGCTCCAGGATACCAAGACATTTTGGACAACAACATGCTTTCAACTTTGTGGACCCAGTTGGGTGAAGAACCTTTTCTGTTCCAGCATAAAAGACGTGGCTGGATGAGGTCGGAGTGGAAGAACTTGACTGGCCGCACAGAGTCCTGACCTCAACCCCATCCAGCACCTTTGGGATGAACTGAAATGGAGATTGTGATCCAGACCTTCTCGCCCAACATCAGTGTCTGAACTCATAAATGCTATAGAATGAACGGACACAAATTCCCACAGAAACTCCAAAATCTTGTGGAAAGTCTTCCAAGAAGAGTGGAAGCTGTTACAGCTACAAAGAGGGACCAACTCCATATTAAAGTCTAAGTGTTTAAATGCAATGCCATTAAAGTCCCAGTTCATGTACTGGTGTCCCAATACTTTTGTCCAGTGTCTCATAGTGCATGAGATGCACTACAACAACTGATCGAGGCAGAGATTTTAATGGATCAAAATCAGCTGATTTAGGGATTCTCTGTACCAAGGATTATTTTGGTTAGTAAATGTAGCAACCTAAACTTACTTAGGTGTATGTTCCAAATTCTACTAACAGGATGAGGAGCATACCCTTGGGTCATTGATGCCGGTGATGCGCTCCTCAGGCCGGTCCAGCACCAAGAAGGCAGCCAGGTTGGCAGTGTAGGATGCTACGATGATCATAGCAAAGCCGGCCCACACCATGCCTAGGATTCTCGCTGAGAAGCTGCGCGGGGCACCTATGAAAAGGAAGAGGACAAGCAAAATGTAAGGATTTTAAATAAGATATACTGATCTGATTACTTTTAGTTGAAATACCCAGACAAAGATCAGGCAATTGATTTCCATAGACAAGTCACAGACAAGTTCAGGTACGGTAGCCAGTCAAAAATATTCTACTTTTGACCCTGAAAATCACAGAACTGCTTTTGTAGTATTTACTGGATCGCTGTCTAGCTGCATATCAAAGCACTGTCCACTGGGTTTTTAGGCATCTGTCTGAAACAGACAAGTGAAACAATTCCACTGACATATACCTGAAGCCATACTGGTGTATTCTTCTCTTTCTTGTAATCTGTGACAAATACATTTCGGCATTCTGGATACTGTTCAGAATCAATTTAGCGTTTATTATTATCCCACCGTTATGAATTATTATGAAGCCTGTTGCTTTTTCAAATTACCCAGGGCATGCTTGCTTTTAAGCAAATAAGGGAATTTAAAGCAGCTAATGTTTTGGCTGTATGTCTAATTGATTTATTCTGATTTTACAGCTTCATAGTAACCTATTTTTCTGGCATAGACACCTCTTTGGTCCTTATGTGAAGAGACAGATTCAAAAATGCAAATTTCATATTTGTGATCCATTTCATACATTAGCACTCCACCTTCATTTTTGTTGCATCCTTTCAAATGTATTGCTTTGGGTTGCACATTAGAAACTGTATAGCTAGCAGATTGCACAGTAGCTGAATCCTTTTCAGTTTGAGAAGAAAAACACTATTAGTAGATAGTGCTTGGTAGTGTTACCTTCTCCAATTCCAGAGTTCAGCAACACTCCCCAGGAGAACCACATAGCTGAAGATAAGGTGAGGGCATCCTCTTCTTCTTCTTCACTGTTTACTTTAAACCTTCCAAACGGGCTGACAAAATGAGGTGAGACAGTGAGCAATCAGTGAGAATTACAAACGTATCAGCACCTTTTACACCTTTTACTAACAGTAACACTGCCACCGTCTTAAAGAAAGAGAGACTGATGGCAGTGTCCAGAGATAAACATCGCAAATAAGAAAGAAACCTGTGGAGACAAAGAAAGAAAATAGGAAGCAAGGAAGAAAATGATGTGTATGTTAATGTGCTAATTATGTCTTGATAATGAAATGTCTTGATTATGTAGAATAAATAGAGAAAACAGGGGTAACCCACCTTGTAGGAAGGAGCAAACTAGCCATGTAACACGGTAAAATGCTTTTTAGAAAAGCTGATTGTTGGCTTAACCAAAGCTGTTTGCTCAGCTGGCAAGTGTTTCAAAAGGAACAGTGACTAAAGTGCATTTAGATCTGTAGAAAAGACACCAGTGAGAGTGATGCTTGAACATGTGATATGATATGTGTGATATGTAGGAGCAATTGTTCCTTAGGTCAGTACTGGCATGACCACTGTCAACATAGTAGTCTACCGCCACTGGCTTTCAGAACGCGGAATGCGAAATGGTCAGATGATTCATCCCTCACCACGTTTTCCAAAAGTGGGCGAGTGCATGTGCCGCATACACCAACACACCAATACAGGCCTGAAAGCTCAACCCCTGCAGTGAGGGGGTCCACTGGTTAGGTTGTGCTATTTCGCTTGTCCCTTTAGAGGGAGAGTTACTGCAAATCAAGAAGTTATTCTTACTGATCACCTTTATGCTATAATAAAACATTTCTGTCTTCATGGGAGTTCACTCCTCCAGGATGACGCTGATCCTTCAACAAGACTTGGGGTATAACTGAATGGTTTCATGAGTTTAAAAATGACGTTAATCAAAGAAACACCATTTGGGAGAACATCTTCTTTCAATACAGTTTCGCAAACTATGCTAAGGAACATCTTTGTGGCCTGTTGGAGCCCAACACCTCACTTTTTCACTTCATTTGCCACCCATCTGTAATATGTATCAGATATATTATTAGTATTTTAATTGCCATATCTTCCTGACAAAGTATTAAAAATGAACATGTCTGTGTGAAGTCTATGAGAATGAGACGAGACTGAAGAGAATGGTCTCAGAGAGAAGAGCCAACCTCTAAGCTGACTGCGATAATGACGCAAGCTGACTTTTCCCGCGACTTTTGGAGGTATTCTGGAAAGAAAGACACTTTGCGCATCACCTGCCTTCAGTCTGAGAAACAGACTCAAGAAATGAAACGCTTTGGAGATGCCTCAAATGGAAGACACACCAAGTCACACCAGCTACCCGACCCCTGTTGTACCTGAACCGGTCTAGTAGGTAAAGCATCACCGCCACCACATGAACCGACAGACCCACCAGCAACCACAGTGTGCTCTGGAACGGCTGCATGAATGAATCCAGCGTACTGCGAGGTATTTCCTGCAACACACAGCACAGCATCACTCTTCTCATTTTTACTCGGTGTAGATACTGAGCTCCAACAAGACAGAACTTGATATAAGAACATCGACATTCTGCAAATGGGTAATTCAAGGCAATACACTTCATTATAGCTGTTACCTGATTGTCAGCCAGAGAGAGTAATTCAAGACATTAGGGAGTAGTTGAAAAAATTCCACTTTTCTAAAGATGTCAAGATGTTTCCAAACTTTTGTCAAGTAGTGTACGTAATGTATTTTTAAAGAAGTGAAATCATGCTAAATTACAAGCTGTCACAGCGAGAGAATATCTAGATGAGGGGTATTACCCCACGTCTTAAGTCGCTACAAAGCCTAATCCTCCCATGTAATGGTGACAGTGATATGGTGTTATATAGTAATTCCCCTGGAATCAGAGTGAAGTCATTCACACACATTTGCCTTTTTTACAGATTTCCTGTCGACTGTAGGAAATATATTTAAAGGCTTTAAAAAAGACTTCATATAGAAGCTGAGTGCTGAGTTTGGAAGAAATTGATGTACCTTTTTCACTAGGATAGTGAGTCCCTGATATTTAAATGGTTTGGAGAATTCTATGTACTGAGCTCGTTCATTGTTTATGGTCAACGGAGCTACTATCATGTCTGCAAGGCCACTTAGAAGCTCTCCCATCATTCCGTTCCACTCCTTCTTGTTGCTGTTGTTCACCTAAGGCCAAGAAAAAAAAAGACATTTATAGACTGACAAAGCTAGAATTGTTTAAAAACAGGAGGAAAACGGACAACAAACAAAACTGCAGAAGTACAAAATATTCAATCAGAACAACTCAGTGTTTTTTTTCTGTTCTGACTCAGTTCATACAACAGTTGTATTAAAGCATAAAATTAAGTCAGCAACTACACTGCCTACCCATGGCTGCCCGAATGAAGTTCAAGTCACTAACTCTTGACTACAGAGGGACCTCAGGGTCATTCAGTCTTATGTTCCTACTCGCTCCCTCCAATCCTCCAAGGAACATCGTCTGGCTCTGCCCTCCCTACACACAAGGTAAACCCAGTCCAGACTGGTCTCATTCTTTTTCCCCACTGGTGGAATGAGCAGCAAAATCTCTCTCTATATTCAAAAAAACCCTGAAGACTCATCTGTTCAGAGAGCATCTCCTCTCCTGATGCACCTCTATTGATAAATGTATCTTCTTACACTCCTCTTACATAAAGCACTTAGAACTCTCCTCTGGTTCTCACACTGTCCTGAAACTAGAGTGTTTCCTCATATTGTAAGTTGCATAGGATAAAAGTGTCTGCCAATTGAATGTAATGTAACTGTTGTGAGGCAACACGACCAGTAAAACATTTTTGAAGTTTTAAAACATGCCATGTACTCCCACATCTGTACAGTCCACATACGAAAACTGTCCCCAAAAAACATCCATTCACATATAATCACCAATTTAACTTACAGCAGTGTATACCGGCCCACTCAGACTGGCTAAAAAAGATATTTTGGCCAAGACTGCTTTTTGAAAGAGGTACAATTCTGAGCAACCAATCAGAACAGATGATTTACATATATGCGTTAAAGGCACAGTGACCAAATGCCGGTTTAATTCTTAAGTATAAAGAGAGGTTGAAATTAATGATGTAAAAATGTTTCCGTGTATAAACCCATGACAATATTGTCAGTGGATATCAGGGGAAAAAACAAAAAATACAGGAAAATGTAGAATAAGTCTAAAATAGGAAACAAAAAGGAAAAACACGAATGCGGAACCTGTTTGTTTCTGCAGAACTGGAAGATCCACATTAGTTCAGTCTCCCTTTAGAGACTAGACAGAGTGTTTTGTTTCCTTTATCTCCTTTATTTTCAAAAGGTTCCCAATAATACTGAATGGAGCTGTGGGTTTTTCTGTTTTAAATATTATGTTCCTGAATTCAGTGCATAATTTGTTCCCCTTTGTATCACAGTCACTAACAATTTGCATAATTTTTAATATCCGGTGAGATATAAAAACAAATATGGTTGTTTCTTGGCTGCAGGTGTTCGTGAAAGTGGGTTCAAGCCTGCTTGAAATATAATCTCTTCAATGAAACACAATGAAATGTTCGCCTTTCAGTACTGATGCACATTTACTCACAATTAAAAGCAAATCGTATTGAATGTCAATGTGCATGCTGAAAGAAAAAGTAAGAGACCAACGACTTTGTACCTGCGGGTCCCTGCATTGAGGCTGGATTAGGAGGCAGAGGTCTGACAGTATTTCCTAACATTAATGATTCTGAGGTTTACAGGCGCAACAGGATTCCACACAGGTGGCCTGTTTATGTTCAGGATAACCGCAGGACGTCACAGGTCACCAGTATTACTGGTTGGGGCTCCAAGACCCACAAAAAATCTTTGCTTGGTCCCTTGTATTGATACTGACATGCAACTCAAAGGAAAATCCAATCTCTGAACAACACACACCACCAACTGCGTGTTATCTACACACACACACACCTCTGACGTGAGGTCATTTTCCCAGCACATACATGGCAACCACTTTCAGACAGATCCTTCCCAACCTGACTTATTCACTTTACAAATTTTATATTTAAAACACATAGTTTATCACTAGATGCTAGAGGCTGGAGCGTCGTGACAAGAGAGCATCATCACTGTGTTTGAGAACATCACAACAGAGAGTAAAGAAAATTATCATTGCAATTTTTATTGTTTTGTTTTTTTTGTTTAGTTTATTGTTAATTGTTTTTAATTTGGTCTTTTTCATCAAAATAGGACACTAAATAAAATGTTTTAATAACTAAATACTTTACTGAAATATTCATTTTAAGATTTTTTGTAGACCCATAAGGTCCTAGATCAAGTATCAGTGCTTTTGAGTGTGATGTTTAGAAATTAAGACTCTCACACACACACACACCTCCACCCGCCCATTTACACCTCCACACACCCCTAAGACACACATGCAGGGTAACTCCCTTGGAAGGTGGAAATTTACATTTTAATGATATAATCCTTACATAGTGACCGTTTATTTGTATTCACAAATTCTCAACACTCTTGTTAGGACCTAAGCGAATAGTTGTTGAGAACCACTGTGGGCCTCATGGCTCTTCTTCCCTCCAAAAATTGTTTATAACACAAATTTAGCCATTTTATTTACTCTCCAAAAAGCCACCAGTGATGCTATACACATCTTCTCAGTGCTTATATGGATGTTTATGATGGTAAAATAGTGAGAAATCTGTGGACTATTTGCCTCACAATTACCTGCATGTACTGTATATCTCTACCAATAACTGTTTTGGTTTTTTTTTAAATATATTTAAGGCCAAAATCTGTGAAAAAGCATGAATGCCTGAGGCACTAGGCAGTGTATGAATAATCATTCCATGTAAGATCTTTCTGGGAGGGAGCTTTTAGAGCCAGATGTCTGGTTCCATTCACCATCACTGTGAAAAAGTCTGACTCAGTAAATTTTGTTAGGACAGGTCATTTCACACCAAACCCATCTTGGAATGACTTTATTAACACCGTAACTATATAATTATGCAGAAGCTGAACATTTGGTATAACTTCCTTTCAATCAATATTTAGATCATTTTTGTGTGCTGTTTGCACCGCATTGTCCAGTTTTGTTCATTCTTTTGTTTCTTTGTTCTCAGCACAGTTTGCTTCATGCTGGGCACCACTAGATGGCGATCACATGTTAGCAATGTCTTTTCTCATTGAGAACAGTTGTCAAGTTGTTTACTTTTAACTTCATATATTTAATTAGAATTACACGAACAAAACTGCAGCCTAAAAAAAGTATGTGACAAAAACCAGCGCGTCTTTGATGCATTAAGACTTAAGCACAGCGTTTTTGTGTCATTAGCGTCCACCAGGTGTTGAAGCATATTTGCTCGCTTTAAATGAATACAAAGATTCATTATATTGTTAAATGTTCCTGGAGATGCCACCGACAAACATCACAACTCTGGGTTAAGTTTAATTCCATCATTATGGAGCAGTTAAAGCATGACAAAGCCTTGCGTCAGGGAACGGGATAAAGGCCGCTTCAGATGAAAAGCGCGAGACAAGGGTAATTTATAACACTTTATGCTAAGCATGAATTGCTTGTAAATATTTCCAACGAGGCTTGGCGCAATTAAGATCTTCTGTGGTGGTGAACGTCTGGTGTTTGCTGTGGGAGAGAAAAGAAAACACAGTGAAGAAAACACTCCGATTGTTCTGGCAGGAGAATGCATTCTGATCGTACAAGTGTTTGATGTTTTGTTGATACAGAAATGTTTTTCTTTCATCAAAAAAGAATCTCAAACCGTAGGCGTCTCCAAGCGCCCTCTTTGGCGTCGTACAAAAAGGGAGTAATTTGGAAGCACAGACAGAGAAGCTCAATCTCTACCCTTTGTCTCCGGGAGCCCCCTTCTTCGTGTCGGCTTTGATCAGGAAAACAGGATGAAATAACTTCGTCATGAGGACAACATCTGAGTCGCTTTTGGAAGTTACATGTTAATTATCACACTTTATCTCTAATTTGAGTTAATAGAGAGAAAACTTACCACATTATCAGACTCAACATAGAGGTGTTCATGACTGACTAGATTCTCTTTTGCATTTTTTAAAAGTTTCTTTTTGTGTTATTGCCTGATTTATCAGTTGCGCTCATGTGGTGCCTTCAACTGGTAAGTTTACCTTTTGCAAGAAATGCTTTTGCACTAGTGATTTGGGAGTTGTCCTTGTGATCAGAAGGTTGTGGGTTTGAATCCCAACACTGCTAGTGGCACCTTTGAGGTACCCTTGAGTAATATACCGTCCCCACACACTACACACTACTCTGGAGTCCTGTTGGTGGCTACCCACTGCTTCTGTTGGTGCATGGGTTAAATGGGTTAAAATAGGTTAAATGGGTTTAATGGGTTATTAAATGCAGAGAATGAATTTCACACTGTTCACACTGTGTGC
This sequence comes from Bryconaethiops microstoma, assembly GCA_037577275.1. Lineage (NCBI taxonomy): Eukaryota > Metazoa > Chordata > Actinopteri > Characiformes > Alestidae > Bryconaethiops > Bryconaethiops microstoma. The sequence continues at coordinate 12,782,158 of JBBJLS010000023.1, forward strand.
TGTGGAGGGTTCACACATGACAAAAGGGGCCACTTTACTGTTTTGAAGCCACTTTGTACTTTTTACTCTGCTATGGACATTAAGCATTGTTTGCACTGCACCTTTGCACATACACAGTGAACACTGAAGATATACAGTATATTCTTGCTCATCCTTGGCATCTTGCTCAGCATTATACTACCTTAGTATATATCTGCTGCTCTCTACCTCTAAGTATATCTCCTGCTGTCCTCCTAAACAAATGTATGTTGCACTGTTACCTGTTACACTGTCTTGTTTTACTTTTTGTCTTAATGTTGTATGTTGTGTGTGTTGCATGTTGTGTGTCTTCTAACTCAACCCTGCAGAATCTGCAAACTCTTCACTTCTCAAACCTCCTGCTTCTCTTACGACTTTCCGCGTCACCTCAGAGGACTTTGCCACCTTCCTTGATAATAAAATTCACAACATCAGACGGTCCTTCCCTGCTGTCGTCATCCCTCTCTTCTACTTTAAACTTCTGACCATCCTCTATTTACCTGCTTTACTCTGCTTGCCACAGATAATGTTGGATTTCCACAGATAATGTTGCATCTGGAGCTAAATCTCAGCAAAACAGAGCTCCTGTACCAAACAGAGCTCCTGGACACGCCATCGGCTGCATCCCCAAGACCTGACCTGATCATCACATCAAAAAGCACAAAATCTAGGGGTTTTCCTAGATGGAGATTATTTTCATCTAACATTAAAAATCTCTCCCGAACTTGTAGGAACCTTCTTGATAACAACAGGAGAATTTGTCCTTTCCTCACCACTGACAGAACTTGGATACTCAGATACAGCCCCATTCCACTCATATCTTCTCAAAGGTTGAAGATCTGCATCAAGATTCTTCTCAGCTTTGGTGCTGAAGTGGTGGAATGAACATCTCCTGACTGTCAGAACTGCTCAGACCCTCTGTCTCTTCAAACAGAGACTGAAGACCCTATTCTTCACTGAGCCCTGAGGAGAACAACCACGTGTTCTTGTCATAAACTATCCTAGCTAACAAAAAACTTCATCTGTGTGTGATCTGGTAGGACGCTGGTGGAGTATTAACTCCAACTCTGGTAGAATTTTAAGTTTAGGCCTACTGGTGTTTTCTTCTGAACTACAAAACACTCATGTATATCAGTCTAGAACAGGAGTGGCCAACCAGTCAGAGACCAAGAGCCACATTTTTTACTGTGTTACCGCAAAGAGCC
>JBBJLS010000023.1:12864172-12881073 GCA_037577275.1 Bryconaethiops microstoma
GAGACCAGTCTGGACTGGGTTTACCTTGTGTGTAGGGAGGGCAGAGCCAGACGATGTTCCTTGGAGGAGTGGAGGGAACATAAGACTGAATGATGGGATTATGGTCGCTGGGTGCAGACCCAGATGTCACTCTGTAGGCAAGAGTTAGTGACTTGAACTTAGTTCATGCAGCCATGGGTAGATCAATCAGCAGTGGGGTGACATGCGACCTTTTGTGTTGGGTTGGTCCAAAAGCTGGTTCCAGATGATGCCTTTACCAATACAGGATCTGTTCACTATCTTGAGGACTTGAAACTGAACTTACGGTGGCACAACAGAGATAAATGACTGTCTGAAGAGATCAGACACCTAAATTCTGGTAAAAAAGCTCTGGTGCTGGGTGGAAATGTACATTATAGTAGCACAACAGGGATAAATGACTGGTTGAAGAGCTCAGACAACTAAATTCTGGTAAACCGCTCTGTTACTGGGTGGAATTGTACATTATTTTCTTTTAAACCAGACTGTCTGCAGCAACAGAAGCACATGCTGTGATGTTTTCGTCCTGACATTCGCAAACTCACTCCATCTGTTTCTATGCACCTCTGTAGGAGAGTCTGTATCAGTCATTAAACATACGGACCCAGTCCCCGATCCGCGCGCTGTTAACCAGGACAAGAAGAACATGCTGTTCTCTGTAAGTGCGATTTCACTCCATATGACTTCTGCTGTTTTTCTTCACTGTTTAGGGGCATCTGGTCTCCCTGTACTTCTGTCTGTACTGCCTGTAGCAGTTGTAGTTTTAGAGCATCTGATGGTCACCTGTTACTCCTGGCAGTTTAAACATAAAATTTTGTTATGAGAACACATGACAAATGAACGTCATATTTACTTGCTGTTAAAATAATTTATTTTTTAATAAATTGACTAATTTGATGGGGGGAAAAAAAAAAAAGGTCAAATTTCCAGCTTCAAGGCCACCCTAAGGCTTTTGCTTCTTTCCCTTTTGATCATACAGTAAGGAAAAAAACACAAGTCTATTTTAGATTCCTTAATGTAGTTTGGGGCAGGTGTGTCATGATCTAGGTACTTAAATCTGCCATTACTATTAGTTACATTAGTCTGAATGTGAAACTAAAGAAATACATTTAAAGACCAAAGAAGTTCTAGCTGATTTGCTGCACAAAGTAAATAAAACTGGGTAAATTAGGTTGTTTTGACTGAACCATCGTTTTAAGACAAACAGCAACACTTTTTTCCCCATATTTTCTTTCTTTAAAACTTGACCCTGATCTATGATTGTCTGATCTGTGATCTTCCAGGGCACCAACATTGCGGCAGGTAAGGCTGTTGGCGTTGTGGTGGCCACGGGTGTGAACACTGAGATTGGGAAGATCCGGGATGAGATGGCGTCCACGGAGCAGGAGCGCACGCCGCTGCAGCAGAAGCTCGACGAATTCGGAGAGCAGCTTTCCAAGGTCATCTCGCTCATCTGCATCGCGGTGTGGATCATCAACATCGGCCACTTCAATGACCCCGTGCACGGCGGCTCCTGGATTCGCGGGGCAGTCTATTACTTTAAAATCGCCGTGGCGCTGGCAGTAGCCGCCATCCCCGAAGGGCTACCCGCGGTCATCACCACCTGCCTGGCCCTGGGCACTCGCCGTATGGCCAAGAAGAACGCTATTGTTCGCTCCCTGCCCTCTGTGGAGACACTAGGCTGCACCTCAGTCATCTGCTCAGACAAGACGGGCACCCTGACCACCAACCAGATGTCCGTCTGCAGGGTAAGGACCAAATCAAGGCTTAGAATTCAATTCTCCACCCCACAAACACACTCTTACAAACTGTTACGGTGGTAAAGCTTTACAGAAAAAAATGGTTTATTTTGAATTTGGTGTTTTTTGTAGTGTCACAAACATTTACATCTATACAGCCCTACTTCTATTTCTCAACTATTTTGAGTGTATTGAGCATTTTTGTTTAACCCTTAGAACTGTTAGAGTGTATCAGTAAACTCTGATTTCAGTAAATATAAACAGTGTAAAACAGTCTAGAACCGGTGTTTACTCTCAGAACTCAGATTGTGTCAGTAAACTCTGATTTCAGTAAATATAAATGGTGTAAAACAGTCTAGAACCGGAATTTACCCTCAGAATTCAGAGTGTATCAGTAAACTCTGATTTCAGTGAATATAACCGGTGTAAAACAGTCTAGAACCGGTGTTTACGGCGGAGACTATATTGAAAGTTCTCCCGTGTTCAAAGATCTTGTGTTTTTATTTTTTGTTTTTTTTTCTGTATTATTTCTAAAATCTAAAATGAAAGAATTTGGTCATTTTTGTACTTTATGTTCATTTTTCGTGTGACACTGTTTTTAAATCCCAGTAGCGTTTTTAATTATTACATGTTTTAAAATTACGGTAACTTTGGTTCTACGTGGTGCAGGAACAGCGAACAAAGCTCGGCATGACTTCTGACACCTCGAGCACCAACACACACCGAGGGAACTTTCTTATAAGGAGCCGTCTGGCTGTGTGACGATGATTCACCGTTTATTGCGCTGCGTTCTAAGGGTTAAACTGTTAAACTGTCAGGACCAGGTTGTTAGCTATAAAAGAATACTGCTGCACACATACTTCTTTCTTTCTTTTTCTCTCCTTCTCTTTCACTCTACTTCCCTCCTTCCCTCCCCAGCACAGCTCCATTGGGAGTGCTGATCAGTATGCAGTAGTCAGTTACTTGCAGTAGTGTTGCATAACTGACCTTGTGTTTAGGATCTGCCTCTGATCCTCCGCGCCTCTGTCGCTAGAGCCTGTGCGCGCACACACTTTCTCACATGCACTTTCTCCACCACTTTAAACAAACCCGATCACGGAACGAGAACATTTGTTGATATGACTGAGCTGGTTTGGCGCCTCAGGCTCTGTGCAGTTATGAAACATACTATATGTAATCAAAAGTCTGATCAGTCCTCTCTCGGTGGCGTAAGTTATTTAGGCATCCAGTTAGAACTACTTTAGTGGGGCAGTGGCGACTGAGGGCTCTTACTGTAAACACCCCATCTGACCCCAGCCATTCTATACCCAAAGGTCTAAAAATAGCTTCGATTCATCAGAAGGAATGTAATCGACTATATTTATCTTTCTAACCTTTTTTCCACCCGCCCCCTCCCGACCGCTGCGTCAGAACTGTTTGAGGTCAATGTAACACTCTTGGTGGGCCGGTGTGAGGGGTATTACTTGCTGCTTTTTTGTTACATTTTTTGATAATCACACCACTCCAGGGTGCAGAGAGTGGCGCCGCTCAGATTAGTCCAGTCAAGTACCAACTAAGGTCCTTCTTTTCTCCCTCAACGTTTCTTTTACACTCTCCCCTCCGCTCCAATGCTGTATTACTGTTGTTATGCTATTGCAGTGCACCGTGGCTCTGGTTTTCCTTACAGACGAAACAGGAGAACCCCGATGCCCAACTAACCATAACTCATTTCAGTTTTCTTCTTCACGTCTGTGGATGCTGACCCCGCATTTTCTCTAAACAAGTGTTTAGAAATGTTTACGTTGTGTGGGGTTGGTGCGCCCCAGCCAGGTATTGCAGGATTCTCTTTGAAACCGTGCTCTCTCTGTGGGGAGTCTGCCCTCTGCTGGAGGTTTTGAATTTGCTTCTGTTTATCTGTGTGTTTCAGATGTTCATCATTGACCAAGTGGAGGGAGACAGCTGTTCGCTCAGACAGTTCACAGTCACTGGATCCACATATGCACCTGAAGGAGAAGGGGAAATGTTTTTCATGTTTTCGCAAATGCATTTATAACACACACATACACACACACACACACACACACACACACACACACACACACATACACATACACCACCTACCTGTGTTAACAACACTCTTCATTGCTGCTCAGGTACCAGGATGGTAAACCTGTGAAATGCTCCAAGTATGATGCTCTGGTTGAGATGGCCACAATCTGTGCCCTCTGCAATGACTCCTCATTGGATTATAATGAGGTCTGTAACTGAAATTGTGTAGAAAAATGTGAATAAATTCGATTTATTCTTTGTTGCTTTTTCAGTTAAAATAAATATTATTATTATAATTGATCATAATTAATATATGACGGCGGCAGCTCTGACTGCTACATGCAACAGTTCCATTAGTGTCTAATTATGTGTTCCCCTAATTAAGTGTTTCGTATTTGATGTGTGTGTGTGTCTTGTGTGTGTGTCTTGTGTGTGTGTCTTGTGTGTGTGTCTTGTGTGTGTGTCTTTTGTGTGTGTGTCTTTTGTGTGTGTGTCTTTTGTGTGTGTGTGTGTGTTTGTGTGTGTATGGTGGTCTATTCTCAGGCTAAAGGAGTGTATGAGAAGGTTGGAGAGGCCACAGAAACAGCCCTCACTTGCCTCGTGGAGAAGATGAATGTGTTTGATAATGATCTCAAAGGCCTTTCCAAGATCGAACGGGCAAACGCCTGCAACTCTGTAAGTCGTTCTTTCAGTGGGATTCGCCACATGGGTGTCAAAGCAGAGCTAAGCCCACTGATTTCTGGGGAAAACCTAATTATTTGTCTTATTTGTTAATGTTCTTGTCATCAGAAGGTAATATTTGTGTGTCCTTTGCTCAGGTAATCAAGCAGCTGATGAAGAAAGAGTTCACACTGGAGTTCTCCAGAGACAGGAAGTCCATGTCTGTGTACTGCACCCCTAACAAAGCCCGGTCCTCCATCGGCAAGATGTTCGTCAAGGTAACCATAGCAACCAACTTCACTGTTGTGCTTAAACTCTGAAGGTGTGATTATTATTTCTAGCCATTTTTTTACCGGGACACATGAAATAAATGTCACAAAAACAGGAGAGATGGTCTAGGGTCTAAGTGTCAGCTGCTCTGAGCTGGAAGCAGAAGGTGCAGCATTTATAATTCGTTATAAATTTAAAATCTTGGGGACAGTGTGTCCTAACTTTGTTCCCGGATGGTCTTTTTCTTCGCTATTCTTAGGAAGTGAAGCATGTAAAAGCGGAATTCGGGTGATGGTGCCTTAGAGAGTCTCTGGTATTATTATTTCTAAACAGTTTTGACCAGAACATGTGAAATGAAGATTACAAGTATGTGAGGTTGTAAGTATAAGATGATCTCAGTCTCAGCTGCTGTGAGATGAATGTAGGAGTTGATCCAGGAACAGCATTTATAAACGGTTATAGATTTAAAATCTTGGGGCAGCACTTCCTGACTTTATATCTGTATGCTGCCCTGCTCTAACACCTCTTGGCTGTTGTTAGGAAGTGAGGAAAGTGGGAATTGGGTGACAGTGCCTTAGAGTGTCCTTGCTCAGCTAAATTAGTATAATTATAAAAAAAAGAAATTGATCCTACATCAGTCCTGCACTGTCTTTGTGAATGTTTGTTTTTTTTAATTCAAATCTGTATGTTATTGAATGTTAGTCTCATCCCTTCATCACCTGCTGCCATCTCCTTTTATTGCATTCATCATATTTTTATGGCACAAACACTGTCACTTTTCATAATCACCTGCACTACTAACCTATTATTATATTTGATCTGTTAGTTATTTTGTTATATCTGTTATAGGTATTTTGGCTGTTTGCACTGTTACTACTGTTATTGTCTGTTGTAAACTCTTCATTGTCTTATTTTAATTCCTCTTGTTGCACTGAGCATGTTCATGACAAAACAATTTCCCTTGGGATAAATAAAGTCTCTTTCTTATCTTATCTTTTCTCTTATTTTATTGTGTTAATTTACATCGGTGTCTGTTTCTTCAGGGTGCTCCAGAGGGAGTGATTGACAGGTGCACACACATCCGTGTGGGCAGTAACAAGGTCCCCCTGACGGCAGGCATTAAGGAGAAAATCATGTCTGTGATCCGCGAGTACGGAACGGGCAGAGACACACTGAGGTGTCTGGCTCTTGCGACACGGGACAACCCCGTCAGTAAAGACGAGATGGTGCTGGAGGACTCGGCCCGCTTTGTGGAATATGAGGTTAGAGAGAGTGTCTTGAAAGACCTCGAGCTCACAGCTACAGTGTCTTGCCCCTAAGCATGCTGTGAAACCAAGCAGCAAAGATTCCTTTCACCCAAATTCAGTGATATTCAGTTCTCATCTTGAGGCTTCCTATGCTCTGTAGAGCAGAAGACATTAGTTCTAGTTGTGAAGTGACTGGCACAGTTTAACGATTTCTCTGCTCTGATACTCTTGGCTCAGTGCATTAGGTTCAATATAGTCATTATTCCTGTATTCTAACAACTTGGTTTCACTCAGCTTGCTTTTTGGGACCTGGTGCCTTATTTGCAGTCAGTAACCCTTCAAAGGAGCTAGGTGACGCCGCAAGGAACTCTTGTGCTGTCACTTTCAATGTGACAAATACGGTAGAGATAGAAAATATGTCATGTTGTGAGACGAATCTTCCTGAAAAAACAGTAGTCAGCAGTGTTTTCACACCATTTTACACATTTTCACCATGTAATGGAAAAATGACTTGTGTGTGTGCTTGAGCATGAAAACCATACATTTTCTGGTTCTCCAGGACAGGAGTTACTTGCTCCTGGTCTACAGTGTGTATTGTGCCTCTCCTGTAATGAATCTGACCTCGCTCTTAGTAGTAAAACAGTATTTATTTACTGCAGGGAGGACACAGAGCTGCCACTGGCATTCACAGATTGAATTACAAAGGCATTCATTTATGCATTGAAGCTTGTAGAGTGAACTTGGACAGAAATGGAAGAGAGTGGAATAGTTGACACTAACTTATGTTTGTTATTCCTTCCTTACCTTGTTGTAGACGGATCTGACCTTTGTGGGCTGCGTGGGCATGCTGGACCCCCCAAGGGCTGAGGTGGCAGCCTCCATGAAGCTGTGTCGTCTGGCAGGAATCCGGGTCATCATGATCACCGGTGATAACAAGGGCACAGCTGTGGCCATCTGCAGGCGCATCGGTATCTTCGGTGAGAACGACGACGTCTCGCGCATGGCCTTCACAGGCCGAGAGTTTGACGACCTGGCGCCGGCCGCCCAGCGCGAGGCCGTGCTCACTGCCCGCTGCTTTGCCCGAGTCGAACCGTCGCACAAATCCAAAATTGTGGAGTACCTTCAGTCGTATGACGAGATCACTGCCATGGTAATAATTTATTCTCTGAGAAAGTTTTTTTTTTTTAATCGAAGCAATGCATTTTTAATTGGTCTGAATATATGGTTTGTATTATGATTTCCTCATTATTTCTTTATTTATTGAGCAGAATTTCAAATCCGATTCTGTTAGAGGTTTGTCTGTTACAGTTATCAGTTATAGTGATAATTATGACAGTGGTTACAAGTAGGTGCTGGGTTTTTCCACACATTTTCGAAAACAGTAACAGTTAACGTACAGTCGTTTAAGTGAGTTCTGTCTTCTTGTTCCTTAATGATTCTGTCTTCTTGTTTTTTTAATGAACAACAATTACAAACGTCTTTAGAGCTTTTAAAACATTTGTTCACAAGCTTTGGTGGAGGATTATTTTATGGGTCCTTAATTGTTCTGTTCTGCTGTTTCTGTTCTCCAGACTGGTGATGGTGTGAATGACGCCCCGGCTCTGAAGAAGGCTGAGATTGGCATTGCCATGGGCTCTGGCACAGCTGTGGCTAAGACTGCCTCTGAGATGGTGCTGGCTGACGATAATTTTGCCACCATCGTGGCGGCGGTTGAGGAGGGACGAGCAATTTACAACAACATGAAGCAGTTCATCCGCTACCTCATCTCTTCTAATGTTGGCGAGGTTGTCTGGTAAGGTCTTTATTTAACTCTCAAGTTAAATAACTCGATGATAAACAGTCCCTGCAAACATTCCAATACGTGCATTGTTTTTGGTGCTCAATTATGGCCAGTATGGGCTTTTTAAAATATCTTTTGAAAAAGTATTGATGCTTTTATCCATGATCACAATGTGTTCTCATGTTTGTAAACCTCCTACTGAGGAAATGTGTTTTGTGTGTGACAGCATCTTCTTGACGGCGGCTCTGGGCTTCCCTGAGGCTCTGATCCCGGTGCAGCTCTTGTGGGTGAACCTGGTGACGGATGGCCTGCCTGCAACTGCCCTGGGCTTCAACCCCCCTGATTTGGACATCATGAACAAGCCGCCACGCAATGCCCGTGAGCCCCTTATCTCAGGATGGCTCTTTTTCAGATACCTGGCTATTGGCTGTAAGTGCATTACTGCAGCATCAGTATTACTACACAATACATCAGCAATGATTTGTACTTCAATCAATCTAACTGGGCGGGCGGGCGGGCGGGCGGGCGGGGGTGTGTGTGTGTGTGTGTGTCTGTGAAAGAGAGAGAGAGAGAGAGATAGTGTGTGAAACAGAGACAGACAGTGAGAGACAGACAGACAGTGAGAGACAGACAGACAGTGAGAGACAGACAGACAGTGAGAGACAGACAGTGAGAGACAGACAGTGAGAGACAGACAGTGAGAGACAGACAGTGAGAGACAGACAGTACCTTAGTTGAAGATGGACTAGGTAAATTTACATAACACACAATTCTAGCCAGTTAAAAGCCATGTCTGATGCCAATCTAACATGCACCCCTTTAGAATTGCATAAAATCATGAAAGCACAAAGGACAGAAGATTTACTGAACTAATCTTGTACGTCTCTTTCAGGCGCTGAGCAAGTAGATAGAATTCTCAGATAAAACACAACCAAAAAAAATTGGGACCCAACAATGCATGTTAAGTTTAAATGGACTGAATCAAATTGCATACAAATGTTACTGGTGCTAGACCAGATAGTAATGGATTGTAGTGAATCAAAGTTGTATTAATCAATACATTAATTAATGTATTGATTTGTTACTGTATTGTTTTTAATCAAATTGTAAAGTCTTTACCAAAATGTGCAGAACATTACATCTGCAAGAGGGAAATTTATACCCCTGCTTAATCCTAACGCCCCATCTGAAGAGAACCCCGAAAGATTTGCCTTGATCTAGTGTCTGAATATTTTGATATTGTGTAACGAAGTGTTGAATCTCTTTTCTGAAGGTTACGTTGGTGCAGCCACAGTTGGTGCTGCTGCATGGTGGTTTGTTGCTGCTGACGATGGGCCTAGAGTCACCTTCTACCAGCTGGTCAGTGCTTTGTCTTTTTAAACGTATGGAGCATTACAGTACCGGTCATTATTTTGGAGTTTAACACTTACCTGTGTTTATTGTACATTTTTTTAGTCTACACATAAATTTCAGTCTTTCAGTTCCCACAAAAATACCAACAAAGCATGTATAAAATGGTTCATCAGTCATGGTGCCTTGATTTCTGCCTCCAGAGTCACTTCCTGCAGTGCGGACCCGAAAACCCGGAGTTTGAAGGCGTTTCTTGCGAGGTGTTTGAGTCGCCGTACCCCATGACCATGGCTCTCTCTGTGCTGGTCACCATTGAGATGTGCAATGCCCTCAACAGGTCAGTGCAGGAAATCCCTTTTTGAACATGGAAGTGAAAGTGACCGTTCTGTCCTATGTGAACATGCACACGGTGTGAACAGCACAAAATTCTTCCTCTGTATTTAAACCATTTAACCCATTTAACCCATTCACCAAGTGAAGCAGCAGGCAACCAGGAACACAGAGCCCGGGGAGCAGTGTGTGGGGACGGAACCTTACTCAAGGGAACCTCACAAGTAGCACTGGCAGTCCTGGGATTCAAACCCACGAATTTCTGATCGCAGGGCGAGTGCCTTAACCACTAGAACACCTTAAGATTTATCAAGGAGGATTTAGCAAGAAAGAACTGCCTTTCCACAGCAGTGGACCATCATCATTTACTTGGCCAGTCCACAAATACAGTGTTTTATATTTATGAGTGATGGTTTTCAATACGTTGAAAGGTTTTAAGACTGCTACTGGGGTTGGATAGTGTCTAATTTCACTTTAGTTTAGTTCTGTTTGACCGGAAGGGAACTGAAACACGAGCAGTGAAGTTTCGTTTTCACATGTATGGTTTTTTTCTACATGTATGGGTGCAAAACGTCTGTGTGAATTGAGAGCTAAGCAGCCATAGATAAAGTACATTAGATGTGGAGATCACTGGGGTCTAAGCACAATGTGTTATTTCAGTCAGGAATCAGACCTTTTAGCTGATATAACGCAAGTGATGATCAAAATTGTTGTGGAGGGATCTCAAAAGGGGAAACGGGAAAGTCTCAGCGTGTCGCAACTAATCTGTAATATTTCTGTAATGGTTTTGCAAAACAATTGGGAGTAAAGTGTGTTCCGGAGCAGTTCAATTTTTTTTAGCTGCTCGGGAGTTTTGCATGTTTGAGTGAAAGAAGAGCACTGCTGTGGCCTTGAACTGTAATCATGTACCCCTGCTCTAGTGAGCTGTTTAAGATGGACTGACCGGTGTGGTTTGTGTCTTTTCCAGTGTGTCTGAGAACCAGTCTCTGCTGCGGATGCCTCCTTGGGAGAACGTGTGGCTGCTGGGAGCCATTTGCCTCTCCATGTCCCTCCACTTCCTCATCCTCTACGTAGAGCCACTACCAGTATGAATCTTTTTTTTTTTAGTGCAACTTCTTATACTTATGTACACACACACACAGACACACACATATATATATATATATATATACTTCTATTCATAAGTATACTTATACAGGGGGTCCTCGAGTTATAACAGCATCGACATTCGACATTTCAAGTTTGCGACGCTCACTCCCATTCGACTTACACTGTTAGCCTCATGCTTACGGACAACGTGGGTGAACTAGTTTGGTTGCGGGTAGTGGAAGAATACGCAGTAACCCGGCATATGAGTGAGGGAGTTTTCCTTTTCCTTTTTCTGTGGCTTAGTTAGTGACTGAGGCTAGGGTGCGTTTCAACGTACAGCAAAATTCAGGTTATATCACTGTCAAAGGAACGGATCTGTTGCGTAACTCATGGACCTCTGTATACATACAATACTTGTATACAGATTAATATTATCTTTATGTTTAGAAATATAAATATGTATTGTGTGATCACATTGTAGATTGTATTGTATTATTGTAGATTATACTGTTCAGTAAATTTTTATATACTGTAAAAAATATACTGAATATATGTTTTTACATACTGTTCAGTATATTTTTACATACGGTCTTTACATACAGCTGTTTTTATACTGTCGTACTTGAGAGACACCATCGACTGGAATGAGATTCCTTGTATGTGCTCGCTCGCATACTTGGCCAGTAAACGCGATTCTGATTCTTCGTGTTTTTTCCTTCCCTCGAGTTTCACTGATTCTCCACTAATGTTTCTCCTGTCCGCCTTTCCTCAGATGATCTTTCAGATCACCCCTCTGAATGTAACCCAGTGGCTGATGGTGCTGAAGATCTCCCTGCCGGTCATCCTGCTGGACGAGGTGCTCAAGTTTGCAGCCAGGACCTACCTGGAGCCCGGTAAAGAGCTGGACAAGCCTGTGGGCAAGGCCTGCTCACTCAGCACCTGGACAGAGGGCATCTCCTGGCCCTTCGTGGCTCTCACACTCCCACTGGTGCTTTGGATCTACAGCACCGACACTAACCTGGCTGAAATGTTCTGGTCCTGACTCATATGAGCACAACCACCACCCCTCCCCTCACCCTGTGTGTAGATAGAAAGAGAACCTGCGTGTGCGTGTGAGTGCAAGCGTGTAAGAAGTGTTTCTGTGCACCTGCGAATGTGCACGAGAAGGACAGAATTAACACGAACATAACAATAATATAAAAAAATGTAACTTTTTTTTTTATGTCTAGTGGGTATGGAGGGGACCACGTAGAGATGAAGTATTAGTGATCGTTGTTATTATTACCACTTTTGTGGATTTTCTGCTGGTTTGGTCTTGAAATCATTTTTTTGTTACCTTTTTTTAATATTTAATAATTTTGGAGCATCGATTCTCTTAATTCCTGCGGTATCATTTCAAACCAGTACAAATACTAATCATTTTTTTGTCTGTTTGTTTTTGTTTTGTTTCGTCCTCCCCTTGAGTGCATGAAGAAAAGCTCTGATATGTGTACAGAGATTGAACACTATTTTATACTCATTTGTCTTTGGTCCTACTTTGAATGCAGCCCGGGGTTGGAGAGAGGTAGAGTGAGACGCGAGCTACGTCTAGGCAGCCGCTCGGAGCACATTTGTTTATTCCCCCTCCCCACACACACACACACACACACACACACACACACACACACACCCCACACACACACACACACGCGATTGATGTGTATCTGAAATTTTCCATAAAGTCATAATGTGTAAAGTCGCACTCGCTTTCAATCTGGACTACGTTTGCATGCATTTCAGTGATTTACCACCATCAGGTAGCTGGTCTAAACGCACAAATCTGTTTGAAAAGCCATGGAAATCCAGTTTGAGCAATTTCTGACGGCTGCCTAAACGTAGCCAGAGGGTCGTTTACTTGCGTTTACCATTGTCTTGTCAGTTTGAATGTTAAAACTGTTTCAGAGCCTTTGGACAAGAGTGGAGTGGCACTGGAGCATGTGATGGAGGGGGTGAGGGCGGGAGTGAATGTTTGAATGCATCGACTAAAATCAGATACGATGAAAGCTGCATGTTCTATATCTTGCATGCGTTTCGTGTGGTTATTCATTCATGATTTGTGTCTCCCCCTTTGTACAATAACCTCCATTTTGGTGTTCCTTTTTTTCAATTATTATTATTACCGTAAACAAAATTAGTAAAGCCAGTTTTTATCTGCACTAGGCAGAGCACAGCTACCTCAATACAGTCTGATTAGTATCTCTCTGGTTGCATCTCCCCACTTAGCTTTACACATTATGCCGTTATTGCGTTGAGGTGCACCCCCTGTTGGCTTGTGCAGAACAAGGAAATCAGATAAACCCCCCCGCCCCCCCCCGATTTGCTCTGTTTTTTAAGGATTTAGGGTTTTTTCTGTTCCTCAATATTTTATAATTGATGTATTAATTTAGAGTATCTGAGGCGAGGCGGGGTGGGAGACTCCACCAGTGTTACCATCAGTAAATCAGGGCTGGAGACAAAACATAATCACAGTATGATTAAAGCATTAGGGCATGGATTTTACGATGCAAAACCAAAATGTTTTTGTTTGTTTTGTTTTGCCTTTTTTTTTTTCCTACTTCCAGATAAAGAAAAAAAAATACACTCTCATGGACCATTTGAATTAAAACGAATTGTGTGTCTCTTCATTTTATTGGTAATGTTATTTCTTTTTTTTTTTAAAGGATATATGTAGGGTATCAGGAAGAAATATACTTGAATATGAAAATAAATGTACATACAGTTTGACAAATGAGAGGCCAAGCACAAGCTGAAGAGCTTCCTCGAATCCAGCCTGTGCGACCGCAGGGGCCTGTGTGTCTCACACGTACCCGACGGTACCAGTGTACACTTTTACACTATAGATAAACTAGAGCAGTCATCAGTCAGCCTAGTCCTCGCTTGCTGTTTTTTTTATTTTTATTTTTTTTTATTAAGATGCCAGGTGAAGCATGTTGCTGTGCCATATGTGTGGCACTGCCAGTGTTGGTATCTAACACAACTCTGTGCTTTTCCTCTCTCTATGCCTTCAATGGGCTTCCCCTTAACCGAGTAAGTATCACTAACGTTCCTCCACATGTTCCTCACAAAAGCTCCTCTACTAAACTGTTCATGCATTCTCTTCTAATGCGCTTAACATCTTCTGTGACTTGCTTTTGTGATGCATCCTAAGAATTAATAAATGCACCAATGAACGATAGCATTTTTACATTTCTTGCATTGTGACTTGTCTTTTTTTTTAAAATTTTTGTAAATATGTCCACCTGTAGTAAATTGTGCGTTCCTCTCTAAACAGCCCTTTATCATTATAGGCTTTTTTTGTTTGTTTTTGTTCACTATTTTTGCACAATTTAGTAATTGTGTTAATGCCAGAGTGGTCTTAGAGAAATGCATTGTAGAGAAATGTGATTTATTTATTTATTTTTTTCTACAAAGCGGTGATGAATGGAACCAGAAGTGTCTGAGACCATTTTATCCACTATGAAAAAACCCACACCTGTGTTTTTCTATGTTGGTAATGATAAAAACTTAGAAATTTTCTTAAGGAACTATTGGGCCTCACAACACTGCATGTGCCCCTTTAACATGGATTTTGAATCCGTTTCAAAGGAAAAACCTGAAAATTATACATCATAATACATATACATCATAAGCATTCAGTGTAATGACTTGGTGAGGTAGCTGTAAGACGCCTGGTTCCTGTTACTCCCACTGTGAACCACTCCTGACTCTGCAAGTTTCTCTAGAACCAAGAGTTTCACACCAAAACCACTCTGAATGACTTTGTTTACGTCTTTACAAATTTAGATGAGAGTTATAATTTCGTCTGGGTGTCGGTCGGATGCTTGGTGTTGAAGTCAAAGCCACATAGCACATTCCGAACTCATCGTTTTATAAATAACCCTTGTCTTTCCTGTTTTAGTCAGATAACGGGGCACATGTCATGTACTGATTGATATAGATACGTTCCCTAGAGGGTCACACTGCATAGATGCATAGATTTTCCTGCCCTTCACTGTAGAGCCGGGGTGTGGAACTCCAGTCCTGGAGGGTCGTGGTCCAGCACGTTTTGGTGATTTCTCTCAGAAACTCCTGGTTCACCATGTCAGTTAATTGTCAGGTTTAGTGAATGTGTTTGAGGAGGAGAACCATCAAACCATGCTGGACTCCGGCCCTCCAGGACCGGAGTTTGACACCCCTGATACAGGGGTTATGTTGCCATTTTTATAATACACAATATACACAAAATTATGAAATGCACTATATTCTCTATATGAACCAATTTAGTTTTTACTTCACCATTTTATACACACACTTTATGAAATGCACTATATTAACTATAAGTTGCATCACATATTTTATATTGTCACATTTATAAAATACATATTATACACACTCTAGTTAATATTGTGTTTCATAAACTGCATCATATAGTTCATGTTTATTTATATAGAACATCATCAGACAAAAGGTTATTCAATGCACTTCACAGAATCACAATGGAAAAAATAAAAGAAATACATGCGATAGAAGTGTAAATGTTTAAAAGAAGGCAGAGGAGAACAGTGCAGTTTTGTAGCAGCACAGAGTTTAGGTTGCCATTTTTATAATATTCATATTATACACACATTATGAATGCAATATATTAACTATAAATTGCATCATATAGGTTTTATGTTGCCATTTTCATAATATACATAATAAAAAGAGGAAACAACTAAATGGGATGCATTGATATGGAATTTCTGGGATAATGCTTTGCTGCTGTCAAAACAACACTAAAATCCATGTATGAACTGTAATAAGCCTGAGCAACATATCCATTATATAACTCAAATGTTTAAATATTAAGCACTTAAACTAGTAGGTAATTGTAGCAATAGGCCATAAGATATAGCAGTGGTTAGACAGAATAAAACATTACGTGTTAGCCCAGTTATACTTATGTGCCAATAATCTCCATTTCAGAAAGACAATGGCCACCAATAGAGACAGTATGCACACTAGTGTGTGTGAGAGATAATAATAATAATAATAATTAACACTTACCACTGTCAGCAAATTATTGATATTGCTCTATGAGCAAGTAGGTTACATCCTTTGACCCCCGTGAACGCACCTCAAGGCTACTTACCTTGATGATAACTCTCTGATCAGTCTGTTCGTCCAGTATACTGTCAGTGGGGTAGGACTCAATTTGCTGTCGGATGGCAGAGGCAATGGCTGGAACGAAGGTCAGGGGGTTCAGGTCCAGATCATCACACAGGATTTCCGCAAACATTTCAGGGGTCATCAGTTTTTCTGGAGCAGAGAGAAGACGCAGGTTAACCAGGGGGAATATAATGAATAATGGGACTGTCATACTGGGGAGTAAAAAGGTAAATACACAGAAAAACACTGTTCACTGACATATATAATCATTACCCTGTAACAATATACAGAAACCTATCCCTGATTTTAAATTGTAATGTAAAGTGGCCTCTTACAGTCAGAAGTGAACATAAAGCACAGTGTGAAATTCTTCCTCTGTATTTAACAGGTGCATTTTTACACCATGACCAGTTCTGAATATACTTCTATGTTGTTTTTCTGTAGTAGATTGCTGTTCATAATTACCATTCATGTTCCAGGTGAAGGCGTCTCTGAGCTTCTGTCCATCTATCTCCATGTCTAGCCGAATCGGAACCAGAACCTCCGTCTGAGAGGCGTTTTCATGGATCACTGCTGGGTCATGGTCATCAAAACTACAGAAGAGGACAACAGGGAAACTCACCAACACACATCATTGCCACATGATACTGTATCGTGATCATACCGCTACACACCACACCAATGGCTATTAGGTTTGTAAACACGATTATGATCAGTAATTAGCTTTCGTCCATCTACGACCTACCCATAGTACTATGCTGCATCACTCTGTCACTTTATACTTTCATCAAGCAGTATTTGCACTATACTATACTAAATTCTAATTTGTAATTTGTTATTACTACTTATTTTTTCCTTTTATTCTTATTTTATATTATTACATTGCAAAATCTATGAGCTGGCCAGATCATTTCACTATATGTCAAACACCTGCAGTAAAATGGGTAATTCTGAAGGGACTTTAAACGTGGCATGGTCATAGGATGCCGCATGTGAGTTTCTCATCCAGCTATAACTGCAGAGGTAAAGTTAGTACTGGGAAACGAAAGAATCTAGGAGCAATGACATCTGTCACAAAGTTGTAGACCACCCAAACTCCCAGGGAGGAGCCAGTGAATGCTCCTCTGTTGCAAATCACTGGAGTTTCAAACCACTTCTAAAAGAAACATCAGCACAAGAACCCTGCATAAGAAGCCCCATTAAGGCTCCATTTCCATAGCTTTG
>JBBJLS010000023.1:12903844-12916237 GCA_037577275.1 Bryconaethiops microstoma
GACAGACAGGGAGACAGAGAGAGAGACAAAGAGAGAGAGAGACAGAGAGAGAGATAGAGAGAGAGAGAGAGAGAGAGAGAGACAGAGAGAGAGAGAGAGAGAGACAGAGAGAGAGAAAAATTTGTTTTGTTTGTAAAAAGTATTTGAGGTTTTTTAAGCTGTTTTGAAGAACCTTTTTTTTTTTTTTTTTTTTTTACTGTTTTACACTGTTTTAACATTATTTCTAAATATTCTAATATCAGCTTTTAAAATCATGCTGCTCGGTTAAACCGATTTGAAATATAATTGTCCAGGGCTTTTGAATGGTGGTGTACATTAAACACTTGCATTTTAAAAAGCGTTTTACATCACAAGCCATTATTAGACCTGATCCAGGAGGGTGACGCATGTGTTTCCCTGCGGTCCGGAGGAACCCCGCCGCTGTAATGGCCGTTTACATTTTACGATGCTGACTGCAGGTTTGGGGGCTGGTCAGGAAAGCAGGCCTGTGTTTGTGCTGGGCTGCCTCAGACGAGTCCAGGTGACGACCCGCCACCCAGCCTGCGGAGCTCCTTCTCCGTCTTTCACGTGTTAATTACACCCCGCCGGGCCACTCGGCCACTGTGGCCGACGCCCTCCGCCACTACTGTTATGGCCTTGTCCAATTACAGCATCGTCCATAACACTTAAAGAAACCATAGGGCTAAAATTCATTTTGCCCACATGCATATTACCACAAAACATTGCATCTGAAGTGGTTTTCCCAGGTTTTCAAGTCAAGTGAATGAAGGACATTAGGTATCTTAATATCATCTTCTGAAAAGATGTTTGGACTCTTGTAGACTTTTTTTGTGGAGAAGAGCTGGAGAAGAATTCCAACTGAGGATTCTGAAACAGATCAATAGAAATGATCCAAATGGGAAATCTGGTTACATTGTTTCACATTGAAAGATACAGTTTTGGAGAAGGTTTGTTCTGACATTCATACGGTTTTGATTTTAAAGGGTGTGTGACTGAAAATTGTTACTATGACATGTTTACCTACAGCACCTATTACTAACTGTATTCATCCATCTAGCCATCTATAAATGATCTGAGGTACATATCCCAACCCAAGTCACCCTCTATGGCTGCTGTTATGGCTTTGTCCAATTACAGCATCATTCATAACACTTAAAGAATGTAAAGGGCTAAAATTCATTTTGCGCACATGCATATTATCACAAAACCTTCATCTTTGACTGTTTATTACATAATTTGAATGCTGCTGTTCCCACTGTGTGAACACAGACCAATAGAACCTGTCCAAAACGGGCCTCAAATCAAATCCGGTTATATTGGCTTGCATTAAAAGGGGGTTTTTCACGTCTTGTTAAGTTACATTTTAGGAGATTGAAGGTTTTGTTGTGACAGCAATTGGATGTGCTTTTGATTTTTGTTTTGTTTCTTTCTTTTATATTCATTTTCACCTTTTCCCTGATTTCTTTAAAGGGAGTGTAACTGAATATTGCTACTATTCCATCATTAATGTTAGGGTTACTTACACTATCTATTAGTAAATTCATCTATCTATCTATCCATCTATCTATCCATCCATCCATTCATCTGTACTGTCAAACACAGTGTTTGAGAAATAAACCATAAATAATATCATAGTTGTGGAAATATCACTATTATATATTACAATAAATCTGAATAACATAAATTAAGTAAGGAAAGTGTGCATAAGGACTTTGGGCAATGAAATATTTCTAAAATAAAGAAAAGCAGATATTAGGCACTGATGGACACTGATGGAAGATTTTGCTGCTCACAAAAGCTTTTTCTTTGTCTGATCAGAAATAAATTATCTTCTTATCTGGAGATTATTGAGTCTGACTTGCTTCTCCTAAACCCCCCTTTAGGAGAAATAAGGAGCAAAAGAAAAAAATCAACTTGAGACAGATGTTCTGCTGTTTTCATCGGTTCTCAGATTCTTCTCTTTAAAAACCTTATGGATCTAAAACTGTCTGACTTTGGGAGTCGAGACTTGAATTTGGTCACTAAGACAAATTTTAGGGTCATTCATAAGAAACCAAGTTTTCTTTTGGATCTTCTGGTGGATCTGAAGATCTGAGCTGAATAAAGATCAGAGCAGTGAGAGAAAAGAAATTTCATTTGAAGATCTTAAACTAGGATTGGGCTGAGATTTTTTTTAAACCAAAGAATTCAATTTAGTGTATAAATACTGTTAAATTTTCCCAAATTGGGGGAAAAAAACATACGATTTCATTAGATAATAAGCTCAATTCATCTTAAGCATATGAAGCATGTGGGAAGCATAAAGCTGGATACACCAAAGTCTTGGGATATTATGGATTTCTGTGCTTTTTTGAAACCAAAGAGTTCAATTTTGTGTGTAAATACTGTTAAAGTTTCCAAAAAACATGTTATTTCCTTACACAATCAGGTCAATTCATCTTAATCATGACCCAAAGTGTTCATATGTAGTTTAAAAAGAATCTTCATCAGTAGATCTTCTAGTAATCCAGTCAGTGTGAGAAGTAAACGATGTTGAAAGTGTCTGAATACCATCGAACCACTAACCGGTCTGATGTAGTCATTAAGACTGATGTTGTCATTAATGGCCTGCTATTGTTGGCCTCTGAGTGACAATCCAGTTAGAAAATGAGAAAATCAGAAAAATCCATCATTCCCCATCAATCTGAGAAGATATTGGAATGGAAGCAACCACAAACACTCAATGTCTTATTTTCTTAATTTCAGATTTATTATAAAGCATAATAATGATATATCACACAATTGTGATATTATTTATGCTTTACAATAAATCTGAAATAAAGAAAGGAAAATTCAGAATGTTTCTGTTTCTCCCAGACATGACTGAGCTCAGTTTAATGAGATTCTGATCATTTTCTCCCACTTCTTA
Organism: Bryconaethiops microstoma; assembly: GCA_037577275.1. Classification (NCBI taxonomy): domain Eukaryota; kingdom Metazoa; phylum Chordata; class Actinopteri; order Characiformes; family Alestidae; genus Bryconaethiops; species Bryconaethiops microstoma. The sequence continues at coordinate 12,906,753 of JBBJLS010000023.1, forward strand.
AAATGCTCATTTTTGAGGTCACTATAGGTAGAACCACTATATCTATGTCTATATCTAGATCTAGATATAGATATAGATATCTATATTTATCTTAACACGGGATGAAAAACAGCAGAGTTTACAGAACAGAAGAACCAGTTAACTCGTGCATTTAATATAAAAACAGCCTAGCTTTTCTATAGGAGTAAATGCAATCAAATCCTCACAGCAATGTTCCAAAATCTAGTGAAAAGCTTTCCTATGGGAGTAGAGGCTGTTGCTGCAGAAAAAGGTCGACAAACTGCCACTTTAATAAACTTGATTACAGAGGAAACACTGCCTGAGCTGCTGGACTTTCGGACATAAAGTAAATGGGATACATGAGAGGGTTCTACAGTACAGTATTGTGCAAAAGTCTCAGGCTCCTGTACAAACTATCTAAAGCCATTTATCTGAGCAGTGAGTGACTTTCCGCGGCAAAATACACAAGTTAACATTAGAATAAATGGAAACAAAGAAGAACACATTAAATAATATCAAGATTTGTTTTGTTTGTCAAAAGTAACTGGAGTTCTGTGAGCTGGTTAGAAGAACACGGGTTCGGTTTCAGATTTCACCTCGAAGCCTCCAGCCATCGCGTGGATTTGTGAAACTCCCTCAGTAGGCAGATATATTTAAATGTATTTGTTTATGTGATGTCGCCAAACACTGCTTCACCATTTTTGCAACTAAGTTCCCAAACATAGACTGTGGGCAGTGGTTAGTGAATGGGCGGGTCCACACGGTTTTGGCTATAAATGATTTGGCTTTTATGACATCACAAAAACACTCATATTAAAACAAGCTTTGTCTCCGTATATGGACAGTAAGAAATGGACGGTGGACACTATTTTTACATTTAAGCAATGATCACATACTACAGTAATGTGCAAAAGTCTTAGGCTCCAGTGCAAACTGTTTAGAGTCATTTATCTGACTTTCTGCCAGCAAAAACACAAGTTAACATTAGAAAAAAAGCAAACAAACAAGTGTTTAGTGTAGCACTCCCATGGTAGTGGAGGCTGTTACTGCAGGAAAGGAGGGACAAACTGAACTTTTGGACTTTTGCATATAACTATGTTAATATGGGACGAAAAACAGCAGGGTTTCATACGAAACAGTGTATCCAGTTCCATATTTACCCCAATTTGCCACCTATCTGGTCTACTTCAGTCCTACTTCAGTCTCAGAAGCATGAAAGTGTCCAACTGATGCAATCCAGTGAAATGTCCACTCTATTTGCTTCAAAATACTGGTTTAACTGAGAAAAAAGCTGGAGTAGTGTGTTCCATTCCATAATCATTTTGCTGTCGCCATCTGGTCTACATTACTGGCCAAGCAGCTATGAGGTTGTGTCCAGATCACTCATTCACTCTTGTACCTTTTAATGTGGGCCTTTAAATATCACTCAAATAAACGTTGACGTCTGCTAGAGGCATAGAAATCCCCTGGTGTTTGGCTTTGAAGCGGTGGTCCTGCGTTCTTTGGAGTAAGACTGGTGTTTGTGAGCCAGAATGGATCATCTAAAATCAATCAAAGCTCACAAACGCAATCAAATCCTCACAGCAATGTTCCAAAATCTAGTGAAAAGCTTTCCTATGGGAGTAGAGGCTGTTGCTGCAGAAAAAGGTCGACAAACTGCCACTTTAATAAACTTGATTACAGAGGAAACACTGCCTGAGCTGCTGGACTTTCGGACATAAAGTAAATGGGATACATGAGAGGGTTCTACAGTACAGTATTGTGCAAAAGTCTCAGGCTCCTGTACAAACTATCTAAAGCCATTTATCTGAGCAGTGAGTGACTTTCTGCGGCAAATAACAAGTTAACATTAGAATACTTGCAAACAAACACAAGTTTGTTTCCAGATTTCACCTTGATGCCTTTACGTATCCTAAAAAAAGCTCAGAAAAAGCTGGAGTGTTCCATTCCATAATCATTTTTCAATCCATCGCCATCCGATCTACATTACTGACCAAGTGACTAAGAGGTCATTTCCAGATCAGGTCAGAATAAAAACGTTTAAGTGATGCGATTCATTACGTCTACATACATACAGTACCATGCAAAATCTTAAGACGCCTGGAAAATTTCAATTTAAAACCCGTTTAGCCGAACCGTATGTTTTTAAAAGCAATGATTAGAATGTACACAAATAATATTGATCAGAATCAGAATCAGAAAACTTCACTGATCCAGGAGGAAACTGCTTAAATGAGAAAAAACTTCACATGGTACTGCGCAAGACTATTGAATGATAATATTTTAGCACCAAATACTTCAAATAGCTGGTTCAGATCAATCGGTACTTCATTAAATCAGGAGCTGCTGTTGGAGTTTCACAAATCCAAACAAAGGCGGAATCTGGAACCGAACCTGTGTTCTTCTAACCAGCTCACAAAACTTCACATACTTTTTACAAACAAAAGAAATCTTGATATTATTTCATGCTTTCTTGTTTGTTTGCATTTATTCTAATGTTAACTTGTGTACTTGCTGCAGAAAGTCCCTCACTGCTCAGAGAGTCTAAGACTTTTGCACAGTAATGTATTCGAGAGGTGCTGAACATTGTGGGTTATACCGAATCCGCTTTTTCTGACAAGACACCAGTGTGTGGTCTGTCTGATGCAATTCTTTGAAATAGGTGTGTTGATTATGTCCACTTGCTTTAACACTGAAAATACTGCGAAAACAATGTCCTCATGCAAATATTAATAAGACGCTGTTTTCCATTTGTATCATCATAAAAGTTATGGAAATGTTGTTGACTGACGTATTCACTTCTTAGAAATGAAAACAGCTCCTTTAACATTTAATTTATTTTGCCCGTTGCCTGCCTGTTCCTATTACTAGGAACTGAGGTTTACACTTCTATTTATAATATTTAATATTTTGTTTTATTCATAACTGACTACCCTGCCCACTTCATTACACTGCAATATCACAGGAAACACTGTCTGGAACAAACAACAAAAACAACAGCAACAACAACAACAACAACAACAATAATAATAATAATAATAATAATAATAATAATAATAATAATAGGTGTAGCTCCACGTTTTTTAAGTTTGCCCATGCCAGTACTACAAAGATGCAGCTTTCTATTAATAATATATAATATTTTTTTTGTTTTACTCAAAAACTGACCACAATGTTCTCATCAGCACACTACTATAGAGAAAACACAGTCTGGAATGCTAAAATAAGAAGATAAAGCTCCGCAGTTTCTTTATTTAGCACATCCTTATACTACTAAGGTGCAGCTTTTTATTTAAAATATTTAATATTTATTTTTGTTGTTTGATTCATAATTGACCATCATGCCCACACTATAACACTACTGTATCACAGAAAACACAGGTGTAGCTTCACATTTTATTCCTTTTTTCCCAATTAATTCCACAGCTGATCAATTTTATCATCCATTCACATGAAAACTAAAGTGAAACTGGTTCTTAGGCTGATGCAATTTGTGTACAATTTTGAGAGCATTTATGAGGTCAGGCACTGATGCTGGACGAGAAGGTCTGGATCACAATCTCCGTTCCAGTTCATCCCAAAGGTGCTGGATGGGGTTGAGGTCAGGACTCTGTGTGGCCAGTCAAGTTGTTCCACACTGAACTCCTCCAGAACGTCTTTATTGAGCTGCTTTGTGCACTGAGACACAGTCATACTGGAATAGAAAAGGTTCTTCCATAAACTGGGTCCACAGGGTTGGAAGCATGGTGTTATCCAGAATATCTTGGTCTGCTTGATGTTATATACCTGTGGCAGTGGGTATTATTAAAACACCTGAGTTCAATAATTAAGAGGTGTATCGATATTTTTGTCCATATAGTGTATATTTGGCAACCACAGATGTTAGGAAGCTCATTGTAACTACCATAGGGGCAAGCTAATAGCTAAACATTAATGCTGACAGCAACGGTAGCAAATTGAGTCGGCCCATTTCACCGTCACCCTGTGGACACTACAGGTGTGACCGTAGGGGAGGGAGGATGAAATGTACATGCCAGGAGTCGGAACAGCAAAACTCAAATGGGAAACGAGCTAAAACAGGAAATCCAATTGTAACTCGTGATAGAGAGCACTGCATATTATCCGTGCATTAGTATCACACACGCACACATACGTTCACAGAGGGGACCCTTTATCATCCCCATGTACGTTTGTGTTTAAGGGGATTGATTGGGCTGTTAAGCTGGAAGGAGATAAATTGCGGCACTGGCAGGCAGGGCCGATGAGTTTGGATGACAGAATTAGATTTTCAAATGTGCTTTTACAAGCGCCAGCCCCACACATTAATTGCTAACCCCAGAGCTGGCCACTGCTGCCATGGCAACTGAGGTAGACCCTAAAACCCAGCGTGATGGCTTAGGAGTTCTCACAGCGATGGCACCGTCTTTCCCACGGCGATCACGCTGTCCTATCTGTTAGCTTGTGTTACACACATGTGGATCACTCATTAATACTGATCTGCCATCTCAGATCCAGTCCATCTGGGGTCCAGTCGCAGCAGATGAGCAATTTCAGTCGTGTGTGTGTGTGTGTGTGTGTGTGTGTGTGTGTGTTTCCTGGTATGAAATGCCAGAATTAGCCCAGTGAGTGTTTGATCGTTGGTCAATGAATTGAATTGCGTCTGTTTAAACAGCACGGCCAAGATGGTGATCTTTGAAATAATAAATCATCACGAAAAACAGGGCCGTTTAAAGCAACAGTTTGGGGAAAAAATAAACAAAAAAACAATTGTGCCATTGTTTCACTCGTATGTCACTCAGCCAAGAATTGATGGATGTTCTACGTTTGTTTGATTACTTAAAGGAAAGAAGTGATTTTGCTGACAGAGTCATTCTTCAAATGATACCATACTAATTGGTGGCTGCTTGTTTTCATTCATTGATAGAAAAAATTGCATTATTGACAAAACTATTGCTTTAAAGCAGTGACTCTGCTTCAGAGTCAAATGATGCTAAGTTATAAGAAGATTGGGGCTTTTTATGTATAAACTTTCATTATTTGGCAGCATTAGCTTTGTACTGCAAAGTTGATTGACTGTATTTGGGGGCGTTTAACCCATTCAACAACTGAAGCAGCCTGGAACACAGCACCTGGTGAGCAGTGTGTGGTGGTACCTCAGTGGTGCCACTAGCAGTCCTGGGATTCAAACCCATGACCTTCTGATCACAGGGGGAACTCCCTAACCACTAGGCCACCAGCATTTCTATGGGTCTAAGGTCTATTGTTTTTCTACTCTAACACACTAGCTTCAGCTCCTTGGCCACCTCACAAGCACAACACCTGTTGCCTTTAAAACGTGCTTCATAAGTAAAAATGACCTGAGGTATCTTTTATGATCTGAGTAGGGAAAACATGCAGAAATCTCCAGAATCTTGAATTCTGAGGGGTGGAATCAGGACCTTCTGGTGACAGAGCTAAATCACAAATTTTACTCTGAATCTAAATCCAGTTTCTGCCCACAAAAAATGTTGTATATTGAAAATATTAAATATTTGTAGCTTGACAGTGTAATTCTAGTGGACCTTGGTGCATGAAAGTTTGTGCCCGATGTGTAGACTTAATGTTGTTTGAGGTAATGAAAGTATAAAGGAGCAAAAATAAAGTAGTGAGGATAAAACGGGGAGAATAATAAACATAAAGAGGAGCAACTGAAGAGTTCAGATGCTTAAGCCTCTAAACGCCATCTCCGTCAAAAATGAGATACGATGTTGAGTGAATGCTCTCCGCACGTAGTATATGTAAATCAAATCATTTTGCTTTAAAAAACATTAAATGCCGCTCTCTGCCTTGTCTGAAACATCGATATGTTGGCAAAAACCTCTAAACGCCACTTCAGTTTGGCAGCAAAAGCCTTTATATTCCGAGAACCAATCAGAACACAAGATCTGATCATGTGACGCCACGCTGAGGAACCGGCTTTTTTTGTGAACAGAATTTTTGATCCGGCTAAGACGGAGCATTTTGCCCCGTAGCTCGACCGGGGAAAAACTTAGCTGCGAGAAATTTTACAGGGACCCTCAGCTCCCCGAGACCTATCAAATGTGACCGGTCGCAAAGCTCTCCTCACCGGGGAACCCGGAGTCACTGGCACGCGAACCTACATGCTCCGAGGGGCAAGCACCCAGACATACCAAACTCCACAGGCTGATCGGTCTCGCCACAACCTTTCCAACGAGCCCAAGCACGAAGCTTTACTCCACCCGGAACCGGAGAAACTCACATTCACCTCACCCCACACTGTTCTCTCATAGAGATTTTATTAACCTAAACTTTTTGAATCTCCTTTTTATGTTTTTGTATAATTTTGTATTACACTTTAATATTATTAAACACTTCATGTATTTTGTTTGGTTTAAAGTTTTGTTTGTGTATTGTCTGAGTTGTGTAGAGGTGTATGGGGTGCGATTAGCTCATGAGCACAGGTGCCATCCGAAAATGGGTGTGGATGTATGAATGAACCGAACCCTAGATATGATCATATTAATTAAGAATGCATGTTTTGTCACCTACAGGCCAGCCAGCTGGGAGTCTACCGGGCCTTCGTGGACAACTACGAGCTGGCTGTGGAGACTGCGGAGAAGTGCTGCCAGGCCAACACCCAGTTTGCTGAGATCTCGGAGGTAAGGCCTACATGAAGTGAGACAAATTGTCCTTTCCAAGGAAACTTTAATGGTTAAGTTGAAGCAGTGAAAAAGAGCTTAGGATGAAAGAGCATGTACATTACTAGTCAAACTTTTATATTTATTTTCATGTTTTAGAACAGTAGAAGAATCCGAAACAAGTAAAAGTAAACATTATGCAATGGCCAAGTGTCTAAAACCTTATTACGTAGATTCTTCAAAGCTGCCTTTCTTTGTCTTGATGCAACTTTACACACTTTGTGAGGCAGCAACTGCTCCTCAAACAGTCTTGAGGAAATTCCACATATACCCTGCTGGCAGCTGAAAACTACATATTTCAGTCAGTTGTGTTCAGCTATTTGACTGGTACTGTATATGCATTTAAACTGAGTTTAGACCATGAAGCGAATAGAAAGGAAAAGCCATATGTTGTCCCTTTAATATTTTCCAACCCTGACTTTGGTTCTCTTTGGCCTGGGGTTGCTCAGTCGCAGTTAGAATGGGACGAGAAAGACATTGGCCTGACAGAAAAACAGAAAAAGAACCTCTTCAGTCTTCAGAGGCTTGCTGTGAAATTTCATGCCTGCCTGAATGTTAGAAGGAGACAGGGATGTAAAACACAGCCTCAGTTCAACCCTCTCCGGTCCTTGTCTGACCGTTGTCATGCCAACTACATTTACTGCAGTGAGTGTTGGCCCCCAATCGCCTGACGAAAATGATAAATGATAATCGTATATTTAATGTGATGGTGGTGGAGTGTAGAGAGCTGAATGGGTTACAAAACCTCAGAAATACAGTCCTTTAGCTGTATGTAGGTGCAGGCTAATCTGTTCATTAGGGCCCCCTTTTAGTACCATGTCTTCATGTAATTTACACTGCGTCTGAGAGATAAGTATCTGAACTACATTCATTACATATTATACATATTTTAGTATTAGACGCTACTGAACAGAAATAACTGAGTGGATATAATCCTGTATGAATCTGCGGTGTGTGTAGTTTTTACAGTCTGAGACTAATTATTGTGGAGTGATTTTAATCCAGTATGAATCTGCAGTGTGTGTGTTAACAAGTCTAACAGTAATAATTGTAGGGTGATTTTAATCTAGTATGCATCTGCAGTGTGTGTAGTGTTTACAGTCTGACAGTAATAATTGTAGGGTGATTTTAATCCAGTATGAATCTGCAGTGTGTGTAGTTTTTACAGTCTGACAGTAATAATTGTAGATTTTAATCCAGTATGAATATGCAGTGTGTGTAGTGTTTACAGTCTGACAGTAAGAATTGTGGTGGGCTGGCACCCCACCAATGGTGTGAGTCCCTGTCTTGTGCCCGCGACCCAAGTGAGGATAAGCACGTTACAGACAGTGAACAAAAACTGAAAAACTGAAGATGTCTATGACTGGTTAAACCACATTCAGTGGGTCAGCAGTGGATCTTTGGGACCGTGGGACATGCTTTCGCACTCTAAATTAGATTTGTGTTCTAACAACAGCTTTAGTCTGAGATCAGATAAATGTAAATTCTTGTTAGAATGTGAAATACTGAAGTTTGATATTTCTGTGGTAAATGAAGATCAACAGCAGGGATCCCAGCAGTTCAGATTATCAGCAGTGGGGAGATATTAATAGTGGGAAGTTCATTGTTTGTATAGCTGCATTCACTCCATGTTCATTTTGCCTCTTTAGAACCTGAAGGTCCGAAGTACCAAGGAGTGCAAAGACCAGATGACCAAGTATTCACTGGAAAGTAAGACAGCTGATACTGCTTTTGTTACATAAATGTTTTTTTAACAGCATTAAAAAATTGTCTTAATCTTGCTTCTGGAAACCCACAACATTGCACACTTTTAAGTGTTCTTTGACACACCTGGTCCAACTCATCAACTTGAGTGTTTCCATGTGTTTTATGTTGCTTTGGATAAAAGCTTCTGCTTAACAAATGTAATGTAATGTAATATAATGTAATATAAAGTAATGCAGCTTCTTGAGCATAATGCTGTGGGTCACCAAGACCAGGATAAGGAAAAAGTGTCTTAGAATTGCTTTTCATGCAGAAAAGTGTATGGAACCATGAGCCCTAAATTGTAAATTCATGTAATTACTTCCATTTTATGAGTTGTATGCAACATAAAAGTTGTATGCGGTCTAATCTCTTCCCTTGTTTTCAGTGCCTGTGTATAAAGAAATTTTTTGTAGTGTAACATTAAGACGAGTTGAAATAGTCTTCTGTAAAGAGAGCTGACCTGCTGAGTAATTAATGTCTGTTTGTCTCTCTTCTGTGTCTCAGCTCTCCTCTATAAGCCTGTGGACAGAGTGACCAGGAGCACACTGGTTTTACATGTGAGTAACTCTCCATTATTTACTCCACACCTTACGTTTATATGTAACTGTCTGTTAATAAAGAAGGTGTTTGCGTGTATGTGTGATGCAGGACCTACTGAAGCACACCCCCTCCAGCCATCCGGACCATCCCCTTCTTCAGGATGCTTTGCGTATCTCACAAAACTTCCTGTCCAGCATCAATGAGGAGAGTACGCCACGGCGCCAGTCCATGACTGTGAAAAAAGGCGAGGTGAGTGGAGTGCGTTGGGATTTTCTTCAACTGTACACTGTTCACTGTACATGTATATATATATATATATGTACACATATATATTTCCCTGCATTTAACCCATTTAGCATTTAATGCATCATGCAAATATTTATTTATTACTTTACTTATTCATAAATTTACATTTTAATTCAAATTAGGTTTCAAACTTCAGATTACAAGGTTTTCTTATGACAGCAACATCATACTAAAAGCTTATGCCATGTAAACCAG
>JBBJLS010000023.1:12977083-12987749 GCA_037577275.1 Bryconaethiops microstoma
CATACATATAAGTAGAACAAGTACAGCCCTTATACGGTTGCATAGCTTGCACAGGAGGTAGTATTCTGAGTTGAATTATATAAAATAAATATTGAAATGGTAAGTAATATTGCAGACTATAAATATAAATATCTAATTGCACAAGAGTACTTAGTAATTAGAACATCTGTGGAGTGTGAACTATGGTGTAGTGATGAGGGGGTGTGTGACTGAATGAGTGCGTGAGTGTTGTATTGCAGTCTGTCAGAATGTACACGTGTATATCCATGTTATGAAGCATTATAGATCACTTTCATATGTGCAGCATCAATAAGATTTTATGTTGTCAGCATTGCAGCCCTGACCTATTTTATATGTGTATAAAAATATTATGCATTCTTTGTTTTAATTATACGTATGGGTCAAGAATGGGAAGATAGTCTTGACCCAAATGCAAAGTGAACTTTGGGTTTTCTGTTTTAATGTTTTTTTTAAATTTGTGTTTCAAATATTTACAAAGTTTAAATATAAATGTTCGTCCACAAAATATTAAATCACAGGCATTTCTGTTTACTTGCAGTCAAAAGTCTGAGACATTTTACTGATCATCTGGTTTTCAGGAACAGATAATTACTCTGAAGATTGTGTGTCTTTTCTGTTTCAGGCCCTGATCCAGCTGCCTGTGTACATTTCCCAGTGCGAGGAGGTCCGTGTGTTCTTTGAGACCCGTCCTGAGGACCTGAATCCACCTATAGAGTGAGTTCACACTTATGTACACACCACACTGGCCATGGCCGAGCTGCCTAAAGCTCCATTTATTACTGTTGCCACTAAACAGTCCCTTGTGGAGAGCATTCAGTGGCTAGTTCTTTACAAAACTGCCCTTTTAAAAACCTTTTTAAGGTTTAATGAACCTCTGCATAACAAAAAGATCCTAAACAGAATCATTACATTTACATTTACATTTACAGCATTTGGCAGATGCTTTTATCCAGTACACGAGTGCTTTATAGTCCAGAAAAAAACACACCCCTCACACTAGTAAATCTAGACTTAATAGTAAAATCAGCTAGAAGACTAAGATTCTACCAGAGATGGAGTTAATACAATTCTGGGGCCTATCAGATCACACACAGAAACCAGTTTTTAAGTTTTGTGAAGTTTATATTAGTAGGATCATTTATTACATGGGTCTTCAGTCTGTTTAAAAAAACAGAGGGTCTCAGTAGGGGACTAATACAAATACTTATAATAATAATAATAATAATAATAATAATAATAATAATAATAGGTTTAATACTAATAATCAAGGGAACTTTGTTCTACTAAAGCCGAATTTAAGTTACATTAAACTGGTATAGAAACATTATGTGAAGGTTCCTGAAACTTTTAAAAGCTTCTTTACATTCATGTTCATCTCTTTTTCAAACATGGTTATTCAGGGAAGAAAAATGGTTATTCTATGGCATTTATTCATTTTTTGAACAAATTATTCATTTCAAGTTATATTTATTCTGTCTGTTAGGACAGATTTCTGGTGTCTGAGACAAACTGCCGATTGGTGATCTGAGAATAACGCTCCTACCTAATGTAAAGTCATAGCCTACACAAGAATGTTTTATTCGTATTTCCTTTGATGATATTTGAAATGGAGGATAATTTGGACTGTCTGATTATTAAGCCTTTAATTTGGAAGTCCTCTAGCATTTCAGTTATTTGCATAGTAAATGAATTCAACTTTACAATGTGATAATTGTACAAACAGCAAAACACATCCAAATACATCCTAAAAGAATCTCTGTTCAAGATTGTATGTTATTTTTTGTCAGCAAGAGAAGAGCGTAATGCATTCCCTGAATCTGTCATCAAGCTAGATTTCAGCATAAATTCATAATGATGAATCCAGAACCTCGTGTGTGAGAATCAGTATCCACATACTTTGCCATCGAAGCATAAAAGCCTAGAAAATCCGTAATACATAGTAAAGTAATTAGTTTATTGTCTTTATCATGCTGGAGCACAATTAACAAAGACGTCACTTTCACTCTTGTCAAGACAAACGAGGAGACTGATGGTATATGAAAGAGGGACCTTGGTGTGTCTTTTAGAATTGGATTAGAGCTTTTTCCTAATGCTTTGCCAGCGTCTTGGCTTCAAGCTTCACTATACTACACAGAATGAAATGGACACTGCTTGTTTATTACGATGATTGATATAACAGGTGAGAGAGAGAGAGAGAGAGAAAGAGAGAGAGACAGAATGATAGAGAGAAAAAGGCATTTGCAATTTGCATCTGCCATTGTATATGAAATAAATGGGCTGGGGTAATTAATTAAAAGCTTTATATACTTTTTTCACTATGCCTAACTTTAACGAGCTTCAATAGTTTCATTCTGAATAACAATTGCATAAGAATCCCACTTTTTCTAAATTAAGTCTTTCAACGTCATCACTCCTAATTTGTTTAATATACTGTTAAATATACTATATGGAAGATATAATAAATATATTACATACTATACTATATACTAAGTATATGCACACTTAATTATCAAAACTGTGTGTATGTTTTAACTATATAGCCATAACTCAGCATTTTCAGCATTTCTGTGAATGAGCAATATCCAAATCAGCCAACAAAGGATTGCACTACACATCCTTTTTTTTTAGAATAAAAGGTGTTACTTCGATCATGTGTATCAGAAGGATCTCACAATAATTTTCATGTGATTAAGAGAGAGCCCGCTGGGAACCTGTACGTGACTGGGAAATTTTAATAACAGGGTTAACCTAATCTTGTAACGTGGAAAGGATGTAGTAACGTTAAGCTAGACTTCATTTAAATGTCATTAAATTGAGCAACTTTGTTCAAAAACAGAACGCTGTCTAGTTTAATTACCTTTGACAGAAAATGACAAAACTTAATGTCAGTCAAGGCTGGGAAAAAAAATTCTGCCCCCTGGTACTCACCATATTTTTCTTTTGGTACGCAAGTCCATATCCATATTATACACTTTCATAATCATGAAATGATGGATGCCTTGGTGCCTTTCAACCATTATTCTGGTCTGGATGGCAGAACTTTGTGTCTATACCCTGGGAAACCATTAGCGGGAGATGAATAGTGAGTCAAAAAAGTGAGGTGCCACAGGCTGGATAAAAGTGTTTATTAATTTATGGCATTCTTTTCACCAAACTGGTGATGGTCAATATCATCACCAATTTTCTAGAAATAAGTTTGTATAAATCGTAGCAACCTAGAAACTTGCATGTCCTGTAATTTGACTGCAGTCCAGAGGCAAATTTTCAAAATGTCAGAATGTAATTACAAATTATTTCAAAATGTCAAAATACTTCAAAATGTCAGAATATTTCAGAATGTCAAAATGTTATGACCTCATCCTGATAAACAAATCTAATCCAAGCAAGGCTTTGTTAAATCACCTTATTTTGGTGAATGACAAAACTTTAAGGGGATAAATCTTAAAGTAAAACCATGTTGCTTGAATTGTTTATTCTCTTAACATGTTCATCTAACATTTACCTTTTGTTTTCATTCTGTTTACAGAGAACCTATCGGGAAAAAGAAATCAGGTATGGAAGTGCAATGAATAATGTATTACCTGTTGTGGGTGTAAGTCATTATACAACTTTGCATCTTTAACTCAGTCTGAATCTGCCTTAGACAGCCCTCTGTATTGAAGTGTAGTTCTGTTTGCAACCCGTAATCCAAGAACTGTATCTTTGTCTTGTGTTTTTTTGTGAATATTTTGACCCTTGTGTTATCTGAACTACCCTTTACCTTTTCCATCTTTTATTCAAATCCCACTTCCCTTACGACAACTCTCATTCATTTTCCCTCATCAGGCATTGTGGAGAGAGCGACTTCTTTCCTAAAGCGAGGTAGTAACTGCCACTTGTTTGGCCATGCTCTTTGTGTGTGAGCCCTCGAGGTGCACCCCCACTCTTGAGTTCCTGAGGTGGGCTGGGGCAAAGCTTGGTGCTTGTTCCCTGTGTGATGAACGCATGGCTGTGTAGTGGTGGTTTGATTGGTGTTGGAAGGTCACTGAAAGTAACAAATTGACAGAACTCACCCCCTGATTATAGCAATAGTTTAATATACTTTAATAATAATAATAATAATAATAGTCTAATAACATCTTACCCCAAATGTTGTTGATCTACCAACACATGTTTGGTGTCTGTAGTTTGAACCTTAGTTTTTGTACTGGAGCTCCAGCACTAATGTAGCTGACAAGTAACGAAAGGTAATTCTAAACCACACTAAAAGCACTAAAGAAGTCATGCATTAAAAAAAAACAAAACGCGTGCACTTGGGTCAACAAAATCCATGACAAAATTCAGATTGAAAAACTGAATTTCCCCCCTTTTTTAGTGAATATCATGGCCCCCATTCTTTGGAGGTCTGATCATAAGAAGACAGCCGCCAGTACACCGGAGAAAAATGTGGTACATTGTCACAGTGGCTATTGAGATAATTAACAATGTGATATTTTGTTATTCCAGCTAACAATTATTTGTTAGCTAGATTAGCCTTGTATCTTCAGTGCAAAACTAAATAAACTCATTTCAGACACTAAAAATAGGATAAACTGCATTAATAGGGTTATTTCCTGAGCTATTGCTTCAAGTAACATTGGTAACAGTGGTAGACGTGTCTATTTACAATGCTAGTTATAGTGTGCTGACATTAGTATGGAGCAGAAATGTAATATATGGTGTAGGGTAGTTTAGTACACACCTTAGACCACTTTCTTGCATTAATTATTTAGTCAGTAGGCCAATAACAGTCCAAAAGAAGCATGCAAAACTGATGAAACATTAAAAATCTCAGTCATCACACAAACACACAGACTCACATCATAAATACAGTCAATTCTGGAAGTAATCAACTGGTCATGGCTGTAGTCATATGCAAAGGTTTGGGGATCTCTGTTCAGTTGACATGTTTTGTTTATGTTGTTAAGTTAAAATAAATGTCATCTACAGAAAACTAACATTTTAATGCACATTCACTGTTTATTTAACATATTGTAAACTTGTAAATGGCAAGTGACTATATTTTACGTATTTTTTACCAATATGTTAAACTAAAATGAACATATGCACTAAAAGGCCACATTTTCTAAACGAGTTATGTAAAGAATGTGCTAACTCGATTAGAAAACCAACAGAGCGTGTACTTTCACTGTGAGTGTTCAGACTTTTGCATGTGACTGTATAGTCCATGTTTGCATGGAACTGTCTCTTCTGCAGTGGTTGTACTCTGTAAGACTACAAAAGACTAAAGAGTAGAGAAGAAAGTAAATTTTTTGCAGTTTAACTCCAGTCTTCTTGGGCAAAAGCAAGTATCTTGAGATTACACACAGCTTGTCAATCAAAGTAAATCCTCAGTGATTCAACTCAAATATAGTAATATTTCCAGAGGGAGCACAAAGATTTGCTACAAGTCATTTCAGACTCTTTAAGTGCAGCTTTACTAAGAGAATGTGTTGCAAAGATGTGGTCAGAGGTATGTAACCTAAACTAATACGCTTGTTAATTGATCTTGTTTGTGGGTCGGTGCTCCTCAGCAAACACTCCTGTATCGCTTATGAATCCTGACGGGCCTCAAATGATTAAGTACAAAAAAAAAATAGCCAAACTAACCACATGCAAACCATTTAAAGGTTAGATTAGTCTGAGCTTTGGTTGAAGAGAGGCTTTTCTCCCGCAGACTGGGTTCAGCTGGTCAGCTCCTCTGATTTGCTGCTGCATTCACTGCAGTTATTCTGGTGATTTGGTGTGGGTTTCGTTTCTTCATTTCTCTGTTTTATCTCTTTGCACTAAACTGTCCTGTCTCAGCTTTCAACTTCTCCACTTCTAACTTCCCAGTAATCACATAAGCTTCACTATGCTCTTCTTGCCGTAGAAGTGTAAGTGAAAGCTAATTTATCAATATCTAAGCGTTTTGTCCATAACAGGGGGAGACTCCACTTCTGCTGACCCACTTTTGCTGGACCAATATGTGGCTGTGACAGACTACGAGAAGCAGGAGAGCTCGGAGATCAGCCTCCATGTGGGCCAGGTTGTGGAGGTTATAGAGAAAAATGAATCAGGTGAGGGACAAAGATACCTCTGAAATTGCCAGCAGGTGGCTCACTCTATACTGTTATAAAGTAAAGTGGCCCCTTATAGTCATATGTGAACACACCACCATTCACCAAGTGATGCAGGGGGCTGGCACCAACGAGGGGCCCCTGGGGAGCAGTGTGTGGGGACAGCACCTTGCTCAGAGGTACCTCAGTGGTGCCACTAGCAGTTTTGGGATTCGAACCCACAACCCTCTGATTGCAGCGGCAACTCCCTAAACACTAGGCCACCAGCTGCCCCAAGGGCTTTGAGGTTCCTAGTGAAGGACACTGAGAAAACTGATGATTAATTGAGTAATCATATACAGTTATGAATACCTGAGTATATAACGTTTATAAATTTTAATTTTACTTAAAATTCCTGAAAGCAACTACACGTTAAGAATGGGTCATGATTTTTGAATATTCAAATAATTATTAAATAATAAAAAAATAAATAGTTCATTCAACTATGTTTTCCCTCATTTTTACCAACATTATAACCACCAGGAGGTGGCCATAATACACTTAGAAGCTGTTTGCCAATTCCCATTAAACAACAAAAGACGGAGCCCACATTACTATCGGGTAGTATCTAATCTCACAGCACCATGTGTGTGGCCCTGTGAGATCAGAGGCTACTGTGCAAACATGAGTATGGAATGCCATCAAAAGGTGTGGAATGTGTGGAACTCAAAACAAAAAATGAAAATGAAGTGAATTGCAAACTCTGCCAGGTAAAACTACAGAGCATAAATGGGTCTAACTCTCTCCCTCTCTCACACACACACACACACACACACACACACACACACACACACACACACACACACACACACCTTGTTCCTCTGTATGTATGTATGTGTGTTTGTGTGTATGCATGTGTGCAGGACAGGGTGCAATGTTTAAAGAATGGTTCAAATAGTTCATAGTGTATATCACGTAGTATTTTAGTCTGAAGTACGCATCCCTACCATTAATAATTGTTTACTTTTGTTTATTTACTTAATTCACAGCCTTTTTTAAATGGTCATGTAAATATTTAAGTGCCCAGTGATAAAGTGCTCCCTTTTTTGCAGACAAATACATTTGATTTAGTTCAATTCAATACAATATTAATACTAACAGAGTGCTCCCTCTTGTGGAGAATATTCAAACTTCTAAACATGTCTTTATAATGATACTGTTTATCGTTCAATTCGCTAAACCGATTAGTTGAAAACGTACATTTTAATGAATTTCAAATCAAGCAATTAATTTTAACCAAGTAATCGTTTAGACATAACTAATATTTAGACATAACTAATATTTAGACATAACTAAACATGAGAAGCTTTGTGTAGAAGACATGAGTCCGCACCTCTACAATCTAATGATCGTTTACTCTCAACTGTCAAAAGAACATCAGAACACACATTCCTAATATTTACTGAAGAAACTTGAAACTTGCCTCCAATGCTGGATTGACTAAACATCTCAAAAGTCGAACTTTGGTCACAACAAATTATGTTGCTATCTTAAATAGGTAATAAATAAATTTTATGGTTTTTAGGTTGGTGGTTTGTAAGCTCCGAGGATGCTCAAGGTTGGGTGCCTGCGACCTGCCTGGAGGCTCAGGATGACCCAGATGATTTCGCTCTGCCTGCAGAGGAAGGTACTGAAACAGTCTTTATTATCATCCTCCCATTATTCTATCCAAATCAAACTGCTTACAATCCCCACTTGTAGGCTTCACTGCCAAACCCTCATTAGCTAATCTTGGCAGGTAGAATTCGGAAAAATGGAAATACTGTTCTGGGGATTCGTGGTGAAGAGGAGTACTATGCAGATGTCTGCCCCATCAAACGTAGCCGTGGGATATGCAGACTGTGTTGAATTCTGGTGGAGGGGTTGATTGAATTTCCAGATCTGTGTGTTTTTTTATTTTTTTTTATTTTTTACTCCAGACAACTTCAAAATGACATCTCAGTATTTTGTAAAGTTATATTAATCATACCCTTAACAAATAGAGCTGTCAGCCCCCCACACCTACCAAAACCAGTTGACCAGTTTTTTAAGTCACCGTTCGTTCTTATGTGTGTGTGCTTGTCCCCTGCTGGAGTGTGCCGGAGATTCTGGTCACTGCCGAGGCACGTGGGTCGCCGGCGCACTTTAGGGGATCTGTTCAGCACAAGCTTTGGGCAAGGTGGAGAACCACATCTCTTTTTTTCCTCCTCCTTTGGTCATGCTGGTGTGTCCGGTGTCCTTCCTGCACGAGGCACCATGCATGCGTCGCATGCTGCATGAAGTGCGTGGAGTGTACGACTCACCAGTATCCGACGCCTGGCGCTAAATGCTTGCTAGCCTGCCGTCTTTCATGGCAGTATGTTGCCATGTCCCTGCCTTCCTCAGTGTATTCCACCCGACAGTATATATTCCTAGGTATTGAAACTCACTGTGCTCTGTCCACAGATGCGTTCTTTTATAAGCACTGCAGAAGGAAAGTCACATTCAACCTGATGTGAAATTACTGTGCATAACACAGCATAACTCAATTGCTCATATCACATACCTGTATGTATGTGAAAGGTCACACTCACTAGAGTTTCAAATGGAATAATTGTTTATTTTATGTAGATAAACTTTTTTTGTATGTAAAACAAACTGCAATAATCTACAGTTGAACACATTTATTGAATAGTTCATGTAAAAGCATAGATAGAAAAGAATACATTTATAAAATTTATAAACTGATCAGATGTTTACCATTTTTTGACCGTAGCTACCAACAGACTAATGAAAAAATGATAGACCATTATTCAAGAAGAAATATAAAGCTGATATTGGACAGTAAGTAAAAGTGTAATGTATGATTTACTATAGTTCCAGGCTGCATTCATTGCGTTCTTGTATGAAAGTGATATCACATCTGTCTTTAATGAATCTACGCCCTTGCATGTGCATATCCTAATCAGTTAGGCCATTTGAATGATCCACATTCGTCACAACTGATCATAACAATAAATGAGCAGCACAAACCTCCATCACAAACATAAGTTCTATTTGCTTCTCAGCTGTTCCTGGTTAGGGTAAAGGTGCAAAATGTGTCGGCGTCATTTCCTGGCTGAAACTTCATTAGCTGCTGCTGCTGCTGCACTGTGAAAACAGTATGATGGCATACGATATACACCACTTGAATCTGGTAATGTGTGCATAGCCATAAAATGCATAAAGAACGTGCGTAAAATGAAAGATTTCTCTGTGAAATCAGTCAAAAGTGTTTGTAAAGACCCGATGGAAACCTGTTGCTTTTTTTATCTTTTTTTTTTTGTTTACATTTTTGCAGCATTGATATTTTTTTGTTTTGCAATTGAGGTTTTTAGGTAAAAAGTTAGGCTGAACAAAACGTTTTCCAACGTGAACTGTTTTAAACATTCCTTAACTAATGTACGTATTTGCAGAATTTTTAGTGAGTTCTCATTATATTGAATGTTATCATTTTTTTGGGAAGTTTGTCCAGCAGTGGCTTCGAAGGAATGTATTTGTGGAGGAAGCGCAGAGGTCAAATATACCAGAGTAGCACCCAGCGCTACAAACGCTAAAGTTAAACCACTGAAACAGGTTAAGCTGATTCAGCACTGAACAGATTAAATGTAGAACACATTTAGCGATAGCACACTATTTAGTTACAACTATGATTTTTGTCTTAAACCCCCCTTTGGTCCAGTGTTGCTGGATGCTGCATGCTTGTTCCATGTTTTCAACTCAGTTTCTTGTGGTTCCCTGTTAAGTTCAGTACCAAAGGTCATCCTGTATTAATAAAGCAAACCATCTGATTTGAAAGGAGGATGTAGTGACAGCTACAATTAGAATATTTGTCTGTGACGACTAAGCATTTTCTTCTTAATAACCATTTTATCACGTCATAATTAATAATCTACTGCATTAATAATCCTATAGTAATCAGAATCACTGATCCAAGCTAATGCTATATGTTATTCTAGCATTTCTATTACATTTTGTCTGCTTTTTGCTCATTTGTATTCACCACAGTTGGGATGTCCGACTACAGCCCAACACAAAGCCCCAAAAGTTTAGAATACGTTCATAAGCTGATGGTGTCTAGGTTTGAAAGAGACCTCCCTCTAGAATCTCTAGAATCTCCCGTGGGTGGTCTTTTTGGAAGACACACTCAGCAATAAAGCTGTCTGTTAGTGTTCGGCTGGCGTATGTATAATAATCAGAGAAATTAACATATTTGGAACATCATGGGGCTGATCAATGTCAAGAAATTTTAGCTGATTAATGATTAATTGCTATACTACAAATAATTGTCATTTACACTGGCGTTGTCTTTTTTTGTTAATTGGATGCAAGTATTAAAATACAGTCCTAAAGCATCCAGATCAGTTAGTTATCTTGTTATGTAGTTGTTTGATAATGATAACATACACAGCTTGAGCTCAAATAAACAAACATGACTCACTACTGCCCTCTTAAGGTAGTACCAGTCAGAAGTTTAATTTTTTGTTATTTTTGTAATACCCGTTTCTCTATAAATGCATTTCTGTTTTTAT
>JBBJLS010000023.1:12987849-12997849 GCA_037577275.1 Bryconaethiops microstoma
CCGACATGATAAAAACCCCTGGTTCACATTCATGTGACTGCGAAAGCTGACAGCTGTGGAGAAATATTGCGATCAAGCGACTATATAATAGTTGTGTCAGGCCTAACTAGGGCTAGTCAGTCACATGTTTACAGGAGAGGGAAAGTGTTTTACAGTGACATATAAAAAATGTCCTATGGTTCACTTGTGAGAATTTCTTTGGGTTAATTTATCACAAGACATTGTTAGGGCTCAAGGCATTTTCATGTTTAAAAAAAACATTCCAGGGTTTTCTTTTGGCAGTGATGATTTGGGAGTTTAGACAAAACTGTAAGTCCGACCTTCAGTATCTCATTACATCATTGCATCAACTTCCAAGTTCAGATGATGCATCGTAAGTGTGTTTTAGTGTACAACCCCTATCGCCCCTCACTGTTGCCTTTTGGGAATGGTTCTTGTGTAATTTAGAGTGCATGACATCATTACAGTGCTGGTAAATTCATAAGAGAACCAGCTTGGTGACCTTGCTGTCAAATGCTGCACCAGTCAAAATCCTAGAGCAGTCTTGCAGTGCCAGTGACACGCTGCCAAGAGCAAAATACAACAGGCATCAGTGAAATGTCCTCCACTTCGATTTTTCCCCATAGACTGCTGAAAGGAATGTAATCAATATGCTCTTTGTTAAACAGAATTGTTTTCGATGTGAAATGCTTCAGGGAAAGTGGTGCTTTATTCCCGAACTGGAATGTACCCAGAACAACAGCATAAAAAATGTGCTGCAGTTTTGTCCGTGTAGCGGATTCATAAACTGTATGTTGATGCTGGTCTGTTCTTGACGCCGCAGAAGAGAAGTACACCGTGATCTACCCCTACGCAGCTCGCGATCAAGATGAAATTGATTTGGAAAGAGGCATGACTGTGGAGGTCATCCAGAAAAATTTGGAAGGCTGGTGGAAGATCAGGTAGGAATACAATGCAGCTGTATTAACATTGAAAATCAAATGCACGAAAAATGCTTAAACATCGTAGCTTATTTTACCCCAAACCACCCAAAAACTTTTGGTTTTGGTATTTTAATTGTGGTATTTTTTTCACCTTCTTCTTAATGACAGCAGAAATATCAGCATTCTTCAGTATTTACTATAGTAACTGTTCCAAATGTGTTAAATGGTCCTTGTTGATGGTGGATTTATGTCAGTTGAAAACTGAAAATAATTTTGGAACAACTAACAATACCGTGACTGCCTCTGAACCTTATGTCCTCTGTAGGTACCAAGGTCGTGAGGGCTGGGCCCCAGCATCTTATTTGAAAAAGGCTGACATCCTGAGCCAGAAAATGGCTGCTGGGGCAGCAGCTCATGCCAGCACCAACGATCTGGACGGAGCCTGCAGGCAGCAGAATGCGAGCAAAGACAACAAGGAGAACCAGAAAGAGCGTTTCGCTCCATTTTCAGACAACAAGCGCAGTAAGCTTATTTCAGAAGAATGCGCCATGCAGGAGTGTCTTCCAAAATATTCCTGTTATCTAAGTAATATGGAACATTCCATCCCAAGAGCAAGAATAAACTGTACTTGTTACTACCAGATATTCTTGAAACTAATAATGCATTTCACTTACTTCTTTCATGTCCATAACCACATAACCTTATATAGTTCTATAGTACGTAGTTATTGGTAGTAGTTTGCAGTAGCAGAAAATG
This sequence comes from Bryconaethiops microstoma, assembly GCA_037577275.1. Classification (NCBI taxonomy): domain Eukaryota; kingdom Metazoa; phylum Chordata; class Actinopteri; order Characiformes; family Alestidae; genus Bryconaethiops; species Bryconaethiops microstoma. Next base: position 12,989,529 of record JBBJLS010000023.1, read on the forward strand.
AGTCAGTTTTAGTAGGTGATTGCCAAGCCTAGAATTCAACTTGAAGTAGGGATTTGTGCATTAATCATGAATAAGTGTAAGTTTTAAAGCGTGTGAATTTCTTCTCATTTCACAGAAGCCGGGGCACGACAGAGACCTCCTCCACGTCGGGATCTAACAATAGTAAGAGTGTTGCTTTTATTAAACTGTTAGTTCCAAAGATATTCAACATTATATGAATCAAATTCCCTCTAAATGTAACTAACAAGTAATGGAACCACATATGCCACCATTTTACACAAACTGTTTTGATAAATCGTGAAACACTGGCCTTTGTCATTTTTTAAGTTATCTCATTTAGACTTTCTTATGACATTTCTAACACTGTAATAATCATGTACAAAGCATTAAAAAATGTATGCAATGCTATTAGTAAAATATTATGTCATACAATGTCATACGACTTCCGAATAGCTCCAGTGTAAAAATAGTTTGGACATGAAACGACTGCATTTGGATAAGGGGACATAGTGCGAATTAGATTTCACATTTGAATTTGACTATCACATTTAAATCTCATTTCTGGATTTCAGAATTTTGGAGCTCTAACAGTTGCACCTTTCTGTCTGTCTGGTTTTCTTCTGTTAGCCCCGAGGAGTGAACTTGCCCAAGCCTCCAGTGCCTCCCCAGGTGGAAGAGGAGTACTACACCATCGCTGACTTTCAGACAACCATCCCTGATGGCATCAGCTTCCAGGCAGGAGTAAAAGTAGAGGTAAGATATGCAGTGCAAATCACTTAACAAAAAATAGGTTTATAATTCCAATGTTCCAAGCCTAAGCCAAGACTCTATAGGATTTTTTAAGGGAAACGATACCTAATGCATGTCTGGATCCTATATGTTACCCATCTCATTGCCGTGAAATTTCATCACTACTGTAGGTGGTTTTTAAATGCTTATAGTGGTGCTTAGATTGTGAACCCTTTAGAATTGTCTGTATTTCTGCATAAGTATGATCTAAAACATCCCAGAATTTCCTAAAAAGATCTAAAATTATATAAGCATAACCCAAAATCGATGGTCATTTATTTATTGAAGAAAATGAAGCAGTATTACATATCTATGAGTGACAAAAGTATATCTGGTGTGACCCCCTTTTCTTCTAGCTACACATTTACAGTGACTGTTGGGTCAGTCCTGCAATTTTAGCTCATATTTAACCACTCTTTGGTAAAACAACTTGTGTGCTCAGGGTAATTGTCTTGCTGCATGACCCATTTTCCTCTAAGATTCAGTTTTCCCACAGATGTCCTAACATTTTCTTGAAGAATTCATTGTTCCATCAGTGATAGCAAGCCATCACCATCTTTCACAAACAGGATAAGGTTCTTATTCTACAATGCACAGTTTTTCTTTCTCGGAACAAAAAAAATTTGAACCAAAAACTCCTATTTTGGTCTCTAAATCAGTTCACAGAACGGCTTTCTCCTTACAACCCTGCCAGGCACACTATTATTGTTCACGTTTCTCCTCATGAGCAACATTAGCAAGTGTGGGTGGCCTTTAGCCACTCCTGGTGAGGATAACAGTGATTTGGAATTTCCTCCATTTATGCACAGTCTGACTGTTGAGTTGTCAGGCAAGAAAGGTTCTGTAACCTTTTCAGGCCTGTTGAACATTAATAGGATTCTCTGGTGTTCATTCCCTCATACATTTCCCCAAGTGTTTGTTGTGAAGATCAGATTTGGTTGATCCCTGTTCTTTAAATAAAAGAGGGTGCCCACTCATACCTGATCGACTTCTGAAAGGTTCACGTACTTCTTCCACATCACAGATGTGTAATCTGGATCATTTTCCTCAATAAATAATTAACTTGTTTCCTAAATTTTGCCAGTTTAGTAATTATTTGGGTATTGATAGGTAATGTACAATTGCCCAAAACAAATAGGAGGAAAAGTTTGAAAATTCTCTTGTTCCATATCTTGCTTTTTAAGGTGATTGAGAAGAATTCCAGTGGCTGGTGGTATATTCAGATCGATGATACAGAAGGCTGGGCTCCTGTCACTTTCTTGGATAAATACAAGAAGACCAGCAATGCCTCTAGGCCTAATTTCTTAGCGCCTCTCCCTGGGGAGATGGCTCAGCTGAAGCTGGAGGATGGTCCAACCAATAACAGCACAGAAGATAACTGGTCCAAACCCCTGCCAGATGAGCCCTCTTCTAGTGCTGACTTTGCCACACGTCCCAAACTGAGAGATTGGAAGTCCAATGCTACCAGGAGCAGTTCTCCTTTCTCTGGACCTTTACCTCCAGCTCCTTCAGCACCTCCTGCTGAGGAGAAACCGGCCCTACCACCCAGGAGGGAATCCATTAACAAAAGCCTTGAAATAGAGGAAAAGCCTAAACCAGAGGTTTCCAAACCACTTCCGCCCAAGCCTCCTGCTCCCGGGGTCATCATGCCTCTGGTGACCCCCAAAGCAGCTCCGTTCAAACCGGAAAAGCCTCCAGAGCCAAAAAAGGAAGAGAAGAACAAGCCTTTGCATTTGCGCAATGAGATGGGTTTGGAGTGTGGCCACAAGGTGTCTGTCAAAGAAGTCAAGAAGTTCAACCTGAAGCCTGTGCCAAAGCAACCCCCAAAGCCTAAACCTGATATCCAAGAAGAGAAGACTGATTCCTCCAGTCCAGCACCTTTTCTCAAGCCTAAACCAGTATTAAGACCCAAACCAGCACCTCCCGCCAAACCTGAACCCCAGGCCAAGAACGAGTTGGACATTACCAACCTAAGAAGCAAGCTGCGTCCATCTAAACTGCCTGAGCCTGGCAGTAGCTCAGGTGATTCTGCCCAGTACAATGGCAATAACAGTCCTACTTCCAGTGTTGGCGTTAATAATGGGAAACAAAGCGAAGAACAGAAATCTTTGCCTAAGCAGCAAAACGGCCATGGTCATGATCAGTCAGATGTTTCTAAGTCCCAAATGCCTGGCCACAAAGAGCCTCCACAGAGGCCCAGCGGTGCACCTAGAAGGCCTCCTCCACCAAAAAAGAGCTCAGAGCCAGCCAGCCCCACTGAAATCAAAGCCCCGCTACAGAATGACACTCAGGAGGCCAAGTCTGCTGCCCCTTCTCAGAGTAGACCACCGCCACCCAAACCAAAGGCCTTCCAACTTCCACCCCCCAAAGACAGAGAGAAGGAGGAACCCAAGGCTAAATTGCAAGTGCCACCAAAGCCCCCGATTAAAGCTGAAAAACCTGGGCCTCCAAGAGACAAACTTCCACCTCTGATCAAAGATCCAACCAAAGAGGATCTGTACCTGGCAGTAGCGGACTTTGAAGGAGATGACCAAACACCTGGTTTTAAGGAGGGAGCTCAATTTGAGGTGCTTGAGAAAAACAGCTCTGGTTGGTGGTTTTGTAAAAATGTGAGTGATGGGTCAATGTCCGAGGGCTGGATCCCTTCTAATTATCTGACCAAAAAACAATAGGTACTCATAACACCCTATTTTTTTTTTTGTTTTTATAAACATATGTATGTATTTAATTACTCTGTTATTTATGGGTACCTTTCAGTCAAAGTCTCGTTACATTCCATTCTTTCGCAAGTTCAAACAGATTAATTCAACGTTAATTTGTTTGTGCGTGCTTGTTTTTGACTGTCCCCTTGGGGACGTGGGTGGAATTTACGTGTGGCACTGAGACACTTCTTTGGGAGAATAATGTTGAATGTCTCACATTCCTAACCCATTGTTCTATGCATGTTAACCAAGCTCATACTATTTTTATATTTAGCTCTATAAGAAACTAGCAATATATAAATTAATCCTTGCAGCCTCTGTGCTATTGTGCCTCAACATAATATGCAAAGTCCTCCAAGCCTATCTACAGTATATGCACATTAGTGAAACATTGATTCCAAATTAAATGTACATCATCTTACTCAAAAAAGCAGAAGTACCTTCAGGTGTGTGCTCGAGCCTACACAAATCACAAGCTAAAATCAGGCTAGGACCCATTGTCACGCTTATTAATCTTTAAATGGGGTAAAATAGCTGCTTTCAGGTGCGTATATGATAGAATAATGCGGCAGCAGGCCTTTATAAAAATGTTTTTAAATGTGCTAATGCTAGACGTTTTATACTGCCTTTTTTATGACATTTTGCTTATTTATCCACTTTTTAAAAGCCAAGTTTGGGTTATTGCAATGCTTCAACTTGCACTTTTTTTTTTTTATTTTTAGAGATGTTCACACATTTCATCACTGTGGCATTGATGAGAAAAGGAAAACTGAATGGAACGAAATGGAAAAAACAAAAAAAAAAAACCTAAATGTCAAACAACAAATCAGGATGTCAAGGATGAACACAATAGCAGCTGTTTACAAAAAAATATTAATAAAGAGATGATACAAAATCATAAATACTATTCTCCCATGTGTGTAAATAAAAAAAAAAAAAAAAAGTTTGACAATACCTCAGACCATCCGTACACACTTCTTTTATCAGTGTTGCCCTACGGCATGTTCATGCCACCGATAATGGTGCTTAGATACAGTATTTTGCAATCATTTTAATGTTTAACATGCATGCTTGACTGGTTTCAAGTATACATTTGAATAGGTATTTTGTTCCTTATTAACACTACATTTGAAGTTTTGTAGTTATTGTAGGTTGCTTAAAAATGTGTTGTGCTTTTGCTGTTTTTTGGCTGGAAAAGCTGAGGAAACCAATGACAGTGTTTTAAAATATATGTTTATATATATATAAAAATATGTACATAATCATAGTCTCACTTTATTGGCAAGGGACAAAAGGCAATGATCAGCTGCTCCTAGTTGCCATAAGGTTATTCCTACGAGCGTCTCTCTCACTATAGCCAGTTAAAATGGTCTTTTTTTTTAAATCTGAATTGAAAAATGCAGTTGAACACATGCTCGTTCAAAACAGAATACGAACCTGAAAAGATTGCGCCACAGCCATGTTGAGTGTTTGACTAAGGATGTGCTCTGGATGGAAATGTACTTTGTGAGCAAGTGTGTATTGGCCTGTTAATTATTTTATTAGGTGGGATGAGGAGGCGGCACCATTTCATTCACACATTTCTGTAACCTGTATGCTACTTACTCTGTTGATGGTGCGTCAACTGTGCTATTTCCTTTATTTCTAATAAATCCCAAATAAACATTTCAAACTGAAGTATTTTCAGTGTGTAAAATTGGTTATGGGTCGGCGTTAAAGAGGAAAATGAAGAAAATTCAGTAATACATTTCTTTATTAGATTTCTGTACATGAACAGTTACTTCTATTTGAAAGATCAATTTACTCCACCCGTTACAAAAAAAAGTCCCAAAGAGGAAGAAACACAAGTGTGCATTAAAATGTATAATTTTATGAAAATAAATTGATTTTTAGAAAAAAAAAAAAAAAGGGGGGGGTTGTACCTGATTTTTTGCTACCCTCTAAAAATGAAAACCCCAAAAAAAACCCCAAAACTAAACTTGCAAACTGCTGGAGAATAAATGTTAAGCATTAAACTCATCGCAAGACGCCAACACAACATAAAAGGGCTAAAAGAAAAGATATTGCACTTTAATCGGGTGTCAGTGCTCAAAGAGGCAGCATCATAGAAAATCATTTAAAATAAAAAATAATAAAATAAATTTATCTTAAAATACTTATCACTGCTGTCAGATAGCAACCTTCAGAAAAACAGTTTATACCAAATAAAAAAAATTAATAATGATCCCTTTTTATCTCCTACTTTTAATGAAAGCAAATCTATTTCAGAATTTCACATTTAATACAGAGGATAAGCTCTATTAATGAATACAGATTACTGTGTAAGAAAAAAAAAAAAAGAATTGAGAAAAACGATCAACAAATCGTTTCACAGCATCTGAGCGGAGATGTTTTTTTCCTCAGTGTAATAAAACAGGGGTTTGTAAAATAAACATTTAAAGGAATGAATTTGGAGTTTACCTACTACACTAAATTTATTTCAGTAATATCAAACATTGAAGGTTGTTTTAAGCCCTTAAACAAATGATCTTCAGTATTTCAGGTGGGTTTTTTTTAAGAAACCAAGAATATATATTTGTTTTGGCTTTAGCATGTCTGTGAACCATCCAGTGTTTTCCTTTACAGTAATTGTGCCACAGGTCTGTGACAGAATCAGACTCACATTTTTTGACAAACATAAATCAGTACAAGAACAAAAATAATAATAAATACCAACCGCAAAAAATTCATGTACCAACTAACCTCCTTTCTCACCATGAGCCTCCATTTGACACATGTCAAAACTGATTATATAATTAGACAATTTAAGTGACAAAAAGACCATTTCATATAGAATTATTTTTAATGATAATAGAAAAAATAAAAAGTATATTTGCTTCTTTTATATACAAGAAACTTGACGACACTAATATTGCTCATTGGACACAAAAATGGTTTTGATCTAAGGCAAGTAGTAGCTAGTCACTGGTTAGGTGTATTTAGGAATAGAAAAGTAAAATTGTCCTTTTTTTGCTGTGTAATAATGTTTCTGCAATAAAAATTCTGTTAAAAAGATGATAGAAGTAACAGAGATACAGTTCACAAAAATATCTGATATTATTGGGACACAAAAAAACCATAAAATGTCACATTAATCATTAAAAAAAAGAAGAAGAAAACAAATCCATAAGAGCAGTTCTTTGTAAATGAGCTTGGTTTCATCACTGGCTTTGGTGTAAAAGTGAAAATATGTTTAAAGTGGCTTGTGGCTGTATTTGTAGACACTGAAGCTATTTTGTATTTTAAAGCTCGCAATGTTTATCCACTTGACAGATGGACATAGTAAAGCATAATCAATCATAACACAGCCAGCAAAGAGTCAGGAATACTCAGGATCTGACCAATATTATAACGAAGACGATATAATTTACACCATTTACTTCAAATATAGTTGGTCAGACAAGGTGCCTGAAAGTGTGCACTGGAGTAATAAGTGATGGAAAGTTACACCCCACCAAACCACATGCCCGAATCATCACACACTCGTCTCAAACTGTGTTGAGTTGTTAGGTAACTCCAATAGTATCATAGAATAAGTAAAACTTTATTGATACCGGTAGAAATTGCATAAATAAACCTATTTAATGTGCTTTGTCTGCATGTCAGCAGTGTCATACAGTAGCAGAAGCTGCATAATTAAGATACTAATACAGATTATTTAACAAGTACACTATTCGAGGTGAGTGTGTGGTGATTTGGTAGAGTGGTTTGGTAGAGCAGAAGCTGTAGCTCCAGACACAAGACGACTAAATTTGGAGTTTGGTGAGAAAATGGGTCTGAATTATCACTTCAGTACGTAGAAAACTCAAAGCTAGCCTGTGCTGGTGGTGGCAGTCAGTGCTGGACGTTGATCAGTGGTGAGAAAGCGTTAAGCTGGTGATTCTGGGCATTTTTATGTGTTGGAGTCGTCGGAGTATGGCAGGAATTTGGTGAGTCTGTTGGGGGAGGCAAGGTTATGGCACTCCACGTCTTCACTCATCTTAAAGAAGATCTCCTGCTCTCGCTTCTTCTGACTCAGCTCGTCCTCCAGAGCCTGAGGGACAAAAATATCTTTAATGCTCCAGTTCTGTGGTAAATAATTACGAATGCAGCAAAAAATTCATTTTTTCCATTAAAAAAAACAAACTGCATTCAGTAGCTTAATTAAGGTAAATTAAAATAAATGTATGCAACAGCACAAAAAGAGGCTGACAAAGAAAACAAAGTCAAATATAAATCTAACCAGTCTAAGTAAAATGACCATTATCTACTTCATGAACCCATTTTCCTTTGTGTTGACCAATCAGAGCAGCCTGAATTATATGGGTCTCTTATCTATACATCCATCCCTCCATCCATTCATCTATTTATCTATACATCTATCTATCCATTTATTGTTGGCTAGCAGCTCCACACTAACAACTAGATCACATTCTAAAATAGTATGTAAGTACGTAAATAAATAAAAAATAGCAATGATGAATTTGAAACACACACCTTCTTCCTGGGTTTGAGTTGTTCTCTCCAGTCTCTGATGAGCTGGTTGTGATGTTCATCCAGCGACTTCAGTCTCTGAGTCTCATTTTCCACCAGCAGGTGACATTTCTCATTCTGCAAACAGTTAAAAAACGGAAGTCATGCAGAGATGGACCTATAGATTGGCCATTTAAACCTTTATAAATACAGTATTTTATAAAGTTTCAGAAAACTTTTATTTATGACTCTTCTTGACAATGTTACTAGTCTAGTCACCTTGTACCTGTGTGTAAACATGAGGTTTATAGGTGCTTTTCCACAATTTCCTATGATATA
>JBBJLS010000023.1:13033225-13048960 GCA_037577275.1 Bryconaethiops microstoma
CACATGTATCTATACACGTGTGTGTGTGTGTGTGTGTGTGTGTGTGTGTGTGTGTGTGTGTGTGTATGTATGTGTGTGTGTAGATGGAGCGTCAGATCCTCATGCAGAATGAAATGCGTGAGCGGCAGATGGCCATGCAGATTGCCTGGTCTAGAGAATTTATCAAATACTACGGAACCTTCTTCGGCCTGGCAGCATTCGGCCTCACCGCAGGGTCAGTATCAGACATACATGCACTCAGTTCAATACATACAATTAAACGCAAAATTGTCGATGTACCTTATATCGTAATTTATAGATGATTACGATTCTATTAACACTTTCCTCCCCTTTGGTTGTTTTCTGACTTGAAGTCTAGATACAAAGAATGTGAATTAAATTTTTTTGTTCACTGAAAGGAGCACTCAGTCAGGGAGGAACTAACTGAGGCCAGGCAGCACAGCAGAAACATCTAAGGCAGAAAAGCAGAAATTCAGATGAAAGAAAGTAAAGCTGGACAATAATACTGTTACAATACTGTACAATTAAAACTGGATTAACTGAAAGCTTTGTGCACACAGGTGAGTTTTTGGTCTTGATTTTACATATTTCTAAATCCTGAACTGAATCAGAAACATTATTTTAGAGATGGGGGTCAGAGGGGAGGAAACTTGATCTCCTGCTTTTCTAATTTGTTAGCGCCTTATAAACAAAATATACCTTTTGAATCAATAATCCTCAATAATCCACATTCTCACTAGTCTCCATGAACACTAACATTGACTGTGAACACCACAAGAAAATGCAAAGTGTGATTTCATAGTTGCTATGATAACTGAAGTTGTTGCTATGGTATTGCTAGGTGGTTAGTAATGGTTGTTGAGTTGCAGCAGTTATGATCTTTTGCTTCCATCTTTCTGTGAGGGAACTTTTAGTGGTGGGTGTCTGGTTGGATATCCAAAGCGATTTCCATTCCCTAACTGCAGGGGCAGTCTCCCTGGAGCAGGTTCTTGCTCAGGAATCCAGTGGTGGTGCTGAAGGTAGGATTCAAACCCATGACCTCTTGGTACAGAGGCAAGTATCCTACCCACTAGGCTACCACCACCCTACATCATCATTCACCAACCAGTATGAAGAGCTCTTCTACAAACACCACCACCATTTCACTGTTTTCCCTGTTCTCAAAGTCCATGTGGCAGTCTGACATGGTTATTGGATTAATACTGCTTCGGAATAAGAACTGGGAAGACGACTGAATCAGTGAGAATGGCGAATAACATTCTAAGAATAGTGTGAGGGAGAAGGATCATTTAGGAACCAGTGATTCATGTATATGCTACCCATCAGAAATGCAGCTCGCACTCTTTTGGAGTTTTCCTAATAAAGTTTGATTTTGTGACGTTGATGTTCAATACTTGGGAAATAATCCCCATACACATGTTGTTAACATAAAACTGCTATAAGGATCCCAAATAGAATGCGAATTATTGTGTGAGCAGTTTCTTGGCAGACTTCTACAGGTTTGTATGGAGAATACCTCTATACCCATCATATTTCATGATCCACAAGCTCACAGACACCTCTGTGACAAAAACACCCCAAGACGTTGGTGTTTGAAGTATTGTTGGTGATATTTGTTCTTCCAGATTAGCACTGCTTATCCATTTATGAGATTCAGGAAAGATTCAGGTTCAGAAAGGTTAAGGGAATATGCCAGTGTTTCACTTTTAGGAATGGTTTGGCAAAAATCATATGTATGCAGTTTTCCACTTACATCAGATGTAGTTGTTCAGCCGAGGAGTTAGTCAGGCTAACCTTCCTAACAAACACAAGTCTTTATTATTTTCTATTAATTGTATTAATAATTAATCATATTGTTTCATATTTTCCATAAAACATCTTCGAAACTTCTGTCAAGCTACATCCAGTTCTTCACTAAGGTGGAACAGACTTGTGGAAAGTAGCTAACTTAAGTGAAATTTGACTGTGTGACTTTCACTTTTGTTGGAGTAACATTTGACTAGTGGTATCTGTACTTTCACTTAAGTATTTTTGGAAGCAAGTACTTCAGTACTTTAACTTAAGTATTAAAAGTACATATTTCACTGCATTGTTGATTTATTACCACACTTACAATATCTAATGCATCTAACTTGCTTGTAGAAGATAATAAGGACTAAGATAGAATGTTACAGAGTGAAACACAACCCGAATTGATAAAGAAAACCAGTCTTTTTTTATTAATTGTACACTGCACACCTACACAAAAGGTCTGTGTATGCACTGTATATTTGAACGAAGTTGACAACTGAACCGCTGTAAATGCAGCTGTATTGGCACACACACTTAAAACAATACGAATTTTTTATCTTTTCCATGAACTTAAACATCGACTCTAAATATGACCACGGATGCCGGCATGAAGAGTCGCCGTCTTCGTCTCCGTCCATTCTCCTGCCACTGATTGACCGTGTTTAAGAAATGCTGGAGTTTTAGTGTTACAGCATAGAGGTCTGCAACGGGCTGGGACTCACATTTGAGTTTCTTGCGGGTGTGGGCAGGAATTGAGAGATGTGTTCGCGGGAGCGGGACAAATACATTGTTCTCTGGACTCCCGCAAAGTATACATTCGCATTTGCATTTACAGTTTGTTTTTATGTGGGGAACAACATTTGTGGTAAGCGACCTAACCAGCAGATGTTTGCGTTGCGCGGGGTGATTGGGGTCGGATTTCTCTCTTTTGACTGTGAAATGTTTCTATTGAGACTGTTTAGATATTTTTAAATTCAGGTCAGTAATCTGGTTAGAAACATTGTTGGTTATGTTTTTTTGTGGAAATCTGGTTGGCCAAATCTACCCTTATATAAAAGACATCTTTAATTTGCAGCCGGAGTCATGCCAACATAATATAGCCTATGTTTCATAAATTCCTGTATGTCAGTTAGGCAACTAACAAATTTGGTATCTTATTTAATTTTCATAAGCCAAGATATTATAGCATTTAAAAGTACAGATACTCAAAAACTGTACTTAAGTGCAGTACTCAAGTAAATGTACTTCGTTACTGTCCACCTCTGCTTGATTCACTGTGTGAAAAATCTGTCCATTTGCTGTCAAAATATACAAATGTTGTTACCGGTATATGAAAAGACGACTAAAGACTTGTTATTGTGGAACCAGTTTAACTACATAAAATATCAACATGATATTAGAACAACTCCTTACCATTGTTTGTGTTACTGTTAAATTATTTAACTGTAAGTTACTTATCTATAGTATTTATACCCAGCATTTCTTTATATAGCATAGTGTATTTCATACTGAGTATTTTCAACTCGGTATGAAAGTTTTTATTTGATTTTATTTATATTTTGTATTGTTCTTGTCTTTGTGTCTGTTCAGTCAGATCAATAATGTTTTCTGATTCTGATATTTTACCCCAAGTCACTTTGTGACCTGCTCTCCCCCTTGTCCTAATACCACACTTACACTCTGCAGAGCTATAAAGAGGAAGAGGCCTGCTCTGTTTGTTCCTGTGGTGCCACTGAGCTTCGTTCTGGCCTATCAGCTGGACATGGCCTATGGGACCCTCATCCACCGCATGAGAGGTACAGTACATGACCTCCACACACCCCATCTTTGTTTAACTTACAAAGTCCTGAAAGCAAATGGACATCATGCAAGAAAATATTTAAACTTTGCTCGCTTCTTGACAGCTAAACCCTTAGTTGTCTTGCTAAATTTAGCAAGGTGGCCTGCTGGGTAGGATTCTCAGCTCTGGAACAAGAGGTCGTGGGTTTGAATCCTACCTTCAGCACACCACCACTGAGTTCCTGTCCCATGTAGTTAGGGAATGGAAGTCGCTTTGGATAAAAGTGTCTGCTAAATGCCGTAAATAAAAAAAACAAAACAATTACATCATTATGTAATAAATGACTTTTATATTCTATTTCTTTTTCTTGTGTTTTGATATAAAATGGGGAAAAAAGGTAAAGATATAATGATGTCTTTTTGCCCAATAGTTGCCCAGTCTTTGCTTCTAATTTCAATAATAAAATATTTCATTTTCTACTAACACACATTCCACTTAATTTATAGTGTTTTAGTGATTCCAGGCGAGAACTACTAACTTTGGTAAATTAAAATGAATTTTTTTGCAAAGGCATAGAATATATGTGACTTTATTTGTAGTGACCCACATTTGCATGGTTTTATGAGTAGGTTAAAGGTCAATTCACCTGCGCTTCTGTTCTTTCCTCATGCAATTCAATTATTGCAGGAGGATTGTAATTGACTTAAGTATATTGAGTTTTTCTTCACTGATTGATTTCTGATTATACATTTGAGTAGGAGCTGCCTTAATGCTATTAATCCCAAACCGCCTTCCAGAAAGGTTCAAGAAACCTGTGGAGATGAAAAAGGAATCTTTCAAGGAGGGTATAAAGTGTGATGTGACGGCAGTGAGGCTTTGTCGTTTTTGTTTTTTTCTCTCTCTTTTCTTTTGCCATCACCCAATTACTACATCATGTTTTTCATTCTTTAATTTTACTGGGCTTGTGTTCATCAATCAAGTCCAGGAACAAATTCGCTCATCAACTGATCACCATGGTTTGAAGTCCATGGATTCGTGTTTTCCAAGATTCCTGCTGTTTTAATTGGCAGCAGTCATGAGTCATGTGTTTAACCATCAGCTGGCTGTTGACAGGTGATCCTGTGTTTTACTGGAACAGTCCTGTCCTTCAGCTTCATTTTTGGTGTCCTGACTTTTTATTGTTTCATTTGCTGAACCATGCGTTCAGTACACTGTGTGCACATGCAGTATGTGTGTAATCAACACTCGCATCAACTCTGATATATTTCTCACTGACCTGTCCCAGTTTAATCCACAAGAGACTGGAGCTTTGGAGAACACTGAAAAATTCCAGTAAACCTGATGACAAGTGACAGGGTTTTTTGCTGAAGTTGCTAAATTCACATTTCAGTGGCCTCATTGTATGTTTCTCTGGTCAAAATCTGGTCAGAACTTACAGACATCACTGGGGGAGGGGGTGGCCATCCACTCAGTGAGAATGAAACCGGTTGTGCTCTATTATACTCCCAGCCATGGATGGCTATGGCAGTGCTAATGTTTGAATATGCTGTTTCACAATTACGTGGCCCATGATTAAGTAATTGCCCCCAAGACACGCTTTGTATGCTAATTTGTGGCATACCTGTATAACAGAATAGCAACTCATCTTAAGAATTTTCTGTGGAGCTGAATGGATTATGACATTTTAATTTTTTTTATTCAGGGTTTTTCATTGCTTTTGTTGAGCACTGCTGTTTTTGTACATTCCAACAAAACTCAAGCTACATGCTGTGTATTGTGAAAAGTGTGTTGGATGTTGGATGAATGCTTCCAAAAATGTGCTTAAGAGTTACATGCTTATGCTTCATTTTGTTTACAGATGAAGCAGAGACCATCATGGCATCTGAAGGAGAACGTTTGAGTCTGCCACATGGAATGCCAACGTTTGAGAGCATCGAGAAAGCACGCAGAGCCAGATCTCATCTCCCACCTCTCTCTGACAAATGAGGAACCTCATTTTTAGTCATCATCAGCCAGTTCAAATGAAGGCCCATAATATCAGCCAGCCACATCAGTAAAGAAGTCATCAGAGACCCTTCCAAGCTTTATCAAAGCACTGCCAAACTTAAAGAAAGCATTTTACAGCCTATTCTCTGTAGCACAGTTTATTACCATGAACAGTAACTTTTTTGTGTATCCCTTTGCTTAGAAAATAACGGAAGACCAGTTGAAATGCACTTATAATAGAAACCTATGGTCAGTTGTGGTGGCACCAGCAGGTAGAGATGAGTTTGAAAAATGCTAAAATTACCTTTCTGATCAAAGGAAGTGACTAAACTGTGATTACTATTGGCCTGAAACCTGCTTGAGGAAATTAACTCCAAATATATGATTTGCAGTGTGTTTCTACCATTGATATTACAAGCACATGCTGAAGTGCAATCCTCAATTATTTATAGATCACTATATTTGTGGCCTATTATGCCCATTTAACTGCATCCGAAGACAAGTCCCTCAGTATAAACTGAGTCTTTTAAACTTGCCTTCAAATTAAATCATGGGGTATCTTAATTTCAACCCATTGAATGAACGCCCAGGCCTGGTGCCAGTACTAAATTGTGAATCAAAAATACACAGTAAAGTGGGCGAAAGAAACACTAACTATGGGTATTATGCTCTCTTGAGGATACTACTGCAGGTTATACCATTTATACCTGGTTTTCTGAAAGTTTAAGGAAAAATTGGAATGAAAATGATTTGGAGGCAGACATTGAGGAGAGAATCAAAAAGAGAGAGTCATTCATTCAGCAAATCATCAAAGATCTTCTGTTTACACAAGGCGTCGCATTCTTTTTTGCCGCTTGCCATTACATTACAGATTGTATCAAATAGTACGTTTAGTTGGTCATGGTGATTGGGTGGTGGGGCCTTTTCAAACTGTCTGATTGTTTATGCTTTATTGCTGAAATTTTATCTGAATGATGGAATTCTTGTAAAATGTTCTTTCTGTCAGTTGATCTGTTTTTTTTTGTTTTGGTTTTTTTTTTAAACGGTATTATTGCACATTTGAACTTGCATTAGAAAGAGAAGTTTTTTTGTGGACAGTGTACTTCATTTGGTTTTATGTTTCAAAGTTTGCATATTGCCCTAAAATAATGTTTGGTAGTTTCTTCATGATCAAGATACAAAGTATCTTACTAGCTGTCTTTAAGCTGGAGTTTATAAGTTATTGAGTTTTATAGCTCAGCTTGATTACACTCTTTAATTTGTTGAATCATGTGCTGTAATTATTTCAACTTTTCTGTCAGTTGCACTTGTCAGTTAAATACAATTTTTACATTATCATTATATCTTCTGCTCTAATAGGGGTACAAAGACTATTACAAAGACATTGATTATACATTGATCTAAGCCATTTCTTTAATTTTACTATTTGCTGAAAATGGAGCTCATTATGGAGCCAGATGCCACAGACATAAATTTTTGCACAATTTTTGCACCTGTTCCAATCTGCTTAGCTAATAGTGTAAAATTATTTAAACACTACCTTTTAGACTTGAACTTGTGTGCAAACTTTTTAAAAGGACATGGTTCATTCCCACATTTCCCCCCCAAATTCATCAATGTAATACATTTCCAGAATGTGTACAACATTTCCAGTCTTTATTGTTCAGCCTTTACAGCAGATGTCTGTGAGGATTTGATTGCATTCAGCCATGAGAGCCATTAGTGAGGTCAAGTACTTCTATAGAGATTACAGTTTGTGAGTGTGCAGTTAAACAGCCCTGTCAGCAACAGGTGCTGTCTTTAGACTGCTGGACAGATTATGTATTTCTGTGCTGCATTACAGACCAGCACGTGCCTAAACAACAACCAAAAACTGTGGAACTGCTTGTAGTAAATAATCTGAACGAGCTCTGATAAGGTGAATCAGGTTAAACAGTAAAAGAACTCTATGTTGTCCTGAACACCTCAACAGCAGCTACTCAAGGACAGCAGTCTGTAAATTGCACAGCACTTCTGTTTGACTGGATGAGTTTAGTTTCTACCCCCTTTCTATTATTGCTAAAAAATAATAGCACACAACACACATCATAACATACATTCACTTTAAAAATTCTTTTCATGTGAAAATAATCTTTGATATAGTCAGTCTATTGCAATTTTTTTTTATTTTAACTTACTTTACACAACTTTACTAATTTTACATGATTGTAATTAGACAAATGTAAAATGATGTGATTAAATATGGAATGAATAATCTGATAAGTCTCCTAATCATGAACAATCACACTCCTGCTGTACTTTGTAAAACGTTGTACAAAAAAGGTAATTTACATAATGTAATTTTTGTGTTACTTAGAACGGCTGAATGAGTCCTGACTTGAATCTTAAGTTAATATTGATTATTCATGGTAATAATGTTGGTCATGTGTATGGTTTTGAGTGCTCTGGTTGTACTATATTAATGACTGGCAGTCTGATCAATAAATACAAACCAATTTGTGTTTTATTGTGTGTGTGTGTATATATTTGTCATAGTTTTGCCTGCCTTTACCAACTCAAGTAGGTGTTTGCCATTTCAGACATCCAGGAAAGTACAAAGTCATTGGTTTCCTCAGTTTTTTAAAAAAAAATTCTGTTCTGATAAAACCCTGAACAGAGTCATTTGAATTAGGGAGAATTTTTTTAATTCACTGAAGAAGCTGTGAGGTAAAATGTACAATTTAAGTTTAAAAAGTAACCAGGGTACTCATAACTTTAAAATTTGAATGTATTAAACTTCAAATGAGTTAATAAATGTGAATGTTAAAATGTTTTTTTTTATTACTAATAGGAATCCAAAATGTTATGTTAATGTTACTGACTAACTTAACATTACTAAGTTAAATTATTGTGAAAGTTTATAAGGTGGCAGAATTTTGAGAATGACAAAAATGCTAATAATTTTGACAATTTTTTGGACACATTAAGTTCTTTATATTTTGATAAAGCTTAGACAGATTACCTGTTGAAAAACTTCTAGATATGAACAGTGTCAAACATATATATATATATATATTATTTATTTTTTTGTCTGAGCAGTGAGATGACAAAGTCTGATAATAGGAGTATTGGTGCTCAGCCTGGGGAAATGGTATGATGTGACGGGTGAAGTGGGTGGGTGAATAGGGGTGGGCTATAAAAGATGCCCCAGTACAGAAGGCCAGTACAGTCCAGTTGGTTAGACAGAAGCAACAGCGGCAGCGTCTCTGGACTCTCAGACCCGATGGCCAGCTCCAGGCTCCGTCCCGCAGTGTGGGGGCTGCTGTGTGCGGTGTGCGTGTGTGTTAGTGAGGGCTCTCTGCAGAGGGACTACGGGGTGAAGCTGTGCGGCAGGGAGTTCATCCGGGCCGTCATCTTCACCTGTGGGGGGTCCCGGTGGAGACGGGGTGCGGAGCAGGACCGGGGGACGGCGGCCGCACACAGTGAGTCTCTCGGCACACTCCAGCCACACTCTTCCTCATTCTTCACCACGTCACCACAGTCTTCATCACTCTTCACCTTAATACAGTCCTCACTTCTCCTTACTTTGCCACACTCTTCATCACTCTTCCTCACTTGTCTTCACTTCTCCTTACTCTTCATCCCTTTACCGCACTCATCACTCTTCCTCACCTCACTAGTCTTCACTTCTCGTCAGTCTACATCACTTCTAACTTTTCCTCACTCTCGACCACTTCACCACACTCTGGATCACGCAGTCTTTATCACTTCTCCACACTCTTCATCACTCTGGATCAAATAACCACACTGTATCACTCCATCACTTCTCATCAGTCTTTATAACTTCTAACTCCAATTTTTTTGGACACATTCTTCAGATCTTTATATTTGCGTAAAGTATTTAAAAAATTTAGAGAAAAGCTGCAGGAAACGTGCAGCTCCTGCAGAGAACAGAAGGACCTTCCGGACACCTCAGTTCAGGGTTTTCTGATTATAAACGCTGCTGAAGTGAAAAATGTTTTTTAAAATCTCATGTTATGTGTCAGTTCATGTCGGCGTTCACAAACTCTCATATTTATTAAAATACGTGGTTGACATAAGCTGTAATTCTAATGTATACTGCAATATTATTGATATACCAAATTTGTTGCCGATATATTTCCCATCATCTCCACCCTCTATTCTCTCAGATCCTTTCTTGCTGACCTCCTTCCAAAACCCTTCAGACAGAAACGCAGAGCTGTCCTGGACCCCAAGCCAGAAACAGCCCTTGTCTCTCAGTGAACTGCTCCAGGCCATGGGGGAGCCCACCGAGAGCGGACAGGTGGATCCAGACCCGTCTGAGGACGTGCTGGGAGACGCGGGGGTCAGGACCTGGCTGGATGAGCTGTTTCCATCTGGACGCTTAAGAAGGATGGACATCAGCTGGCTAAGTCCAGATAGAAAGAAACGCAACTTCTCTTTAGGTTTGGCTGGAATGTGCTGCAATCAGGGCTGCACTAAAAACGACATTGGACGTCTCTGCTGAGGAATGGACACATGGACAGATTGGATGGAGGGATGAATGATGGAAAGTGTGTCCCAGGACTTCAAAAGAGTTGTTCAAATCAAGCCCTACATAATAAACTTATTTGTGTATATACATATATCACATACATCATATTAAAAGGTGTGGGGTTTTTTTTGTGAGAGGGTACATTTTAAACTTTAAGGACTGAAGAATAACGCTGGCGAGTCCAACATCTGTCCTGATTAACCCAGCTGGTATATACTGTATTCTGTGAACAAATAACTAATAAATAAATGCTTCTGTCAAAACGGCTCATGTCTCATAGGCTGATGTTTAAATAACTTAAACAGCAGGGTAGTGAACAACAGGTGTTTTTACATGAAGTAACAAAGATTTTTATTATTTATAAGCCCGCTGAACTCTGCTTCACAAACAGCAAAGGCAAAAACATCTGGTCATTAATCAAATCGGGTTTTTTTTCATTTATTCCTCATTTAAGCATTCATTGCTCACTTTCATTTTTAAAAACAAACAAAAAATGAACATAAAACATAAAACTGAAAACATTATAAAACTTTCTGCATTTCCCTTAAAAAAAAAAAACAGTACTTGACAAAAAAGGGATATAAAAATGGATATAAATCCTCTAGTTTGTTTATACACACACCCATACACAGAAAATCCATATAATGCATATATTTTCAATTATCCATTTAACAAAGGACACACAGTATGTTAAAAAAAAAAACAACAACCCACATTTCAGTCCATGAAAGAAAATTCTGTTCCAGTTTTCTTAAAAAGCTGGTACTTCGCGATGTCCATAATCCAGCTGGGCTTTAGAAATGTGTTTCCTGAGTCCTTGTATTTTGCTCTTTTGCCTATGCTTTTAAAAGTGTTGATGCATTTTATGACTGATGGATTGTCGTCCTTTTAAGGATCCATGAGCTACATTGAACTTTGTGTGATTTTATGCTCCACCAGTCATCATTCACTTAAATACATTCATTTTGCAACCTCTTTCTTAAACTGGTTGTTAAACAGCTTGTTTGTGCTTTAAGAATGAAAACTGTGTTCTGACTGGTCACCCCATATCATGCCTTACTTGCAAAACAAGGATGATCAACTAAATATTTTTAGTCTGTTCATGGTTGTGACACTAAAGAAAAAAAAAAAACAAATTCAGGGCTGCTTTTCCATATGAAGAACTGTGCAAATGTCTTGCCACCTTTCACTCCTTTACATTTTACTTGAAATCACTTTTTTCATGCAAAAATTTCAGATTGACCTATCTTTGGCGTATCAAGTAGATTAAATAAAAGAAATGGGACCAAATATTTTACTGTGACAGGCTCCAAAGTGCCTAAAGACACAAGGAGCCTAGATAAAGGAGTTCCAACCACCCAGCACTAAGCACCACCAGTATACTGATCACCGCCTGATCATCTGGAATCATCTGCTCCTGTTTCTTCACTGGTTCAGGCTCTACGTTAGATGGCCTTTGTTCTGCTTGAATGATTCATATGTTGGTCACTTTGTGCCCGGTTCAGCGACTGGACTTCTAATGAGAGACTTTGAATGTCCTTTTAGGAAGCCTGGAGAACTGTTCCTCAAGACTACATAAAAAATACAAGAAAGTCTGACTCTTTGGATGCAAAACATGAAGGAAAGAGGAGTGCCTCAAGACTTTTGCACAGTGCTACATACAGGCATATATAATAAAGAAAGACAAATTTGGTTTTCCACAATGTGGGCCCTTCTTTTGTTTTCTTATAATTAAGAATAAACTTAAACTGCACCAAAAAGATAAATTACAGATCAGCCCCAGAGTAGAATCCATGACCAGGAAACTGGTTCTAAGATGGTCTGGGATCAGCTCATATCTTCTTATCTCAAGAGTAAAGCAGAATCCCAATATAAGCCCTGAAATGAACATCGCTGACAAAATCCTCAGAAGCTCTAATGATCTACAACAGCGTAAAACAGATACTGCACAATAGGCTGTGATTATTTTTTAATCACCTGTATTTAACATAATTCTAGCAAGAACAGCACACTCTCTCTCTCACAAACACACACACACAAACAAACACAAACACACACAAATCAAATCTGAGCACAAACATATACATATTTAAATGGCAATTAAATGTCTATCTACACCCCTTAACATGAACAAACAATAAAAACAGCAATATATGAAACTTGGAAATGTAAAACTTCAGATCAGACAGACCTATGTATGGTCTCTGGTAAACTTTTTCTGCTTTACCAAAGAAATTTTTAATGTAATCTTATTGTTTTAAAAAGAGTTTGTTATTAAATAAAGAAGAAAGAAAGTTTTTTGTTTGTTTTCTAGTAATACTGTCAAGCACAGCATGTATGTGCTGCTGTAGAAGCAGAAAGTAAACACATAGGCGCGGACACACAGAGAGCTTCAGAGCAATCTCATTAGAATTCACTGCTCTAGCACTCTTTCAGACACATGTAGGCTCAGAGACTGCAGTGGTAGCGCCCTCTAGGGACCAGTGGAGAGGTAATACTACAGTCAGCTTTCTTTACTCTCTCTGATTGTGTCCACCGAGGGACCAAGCGATGTGAAAGACGGACGCTGGCTTGGGTCTGCCGCCCAACACTCTTTCATCAGAGAGTGCACCTGATGGAAGAAAAACAAATCATTGTTTGTTAAAAATCTGAACTAAATACATCTCACTGATATCTTTAACTCACCATCACAAAAGTCCATTCAATTAGAGCTTTATTGTCATCCCAGCCATATACATTAAGTACACAGTGAGATGAAATATCATCCTCCTTGACCATAGGTGCAACATACTCAGACACAACAATGAGAGTCAAAAAGGGGGGAATGAATTATAATTAAACCTACATATGTATATGTCTGAACATGCTATAACAAAACCATATTGTATACACAATATAATATAGATATAATAGATATATGTGTGCTATAATGCATGTATGCCATTTTATATATATATCTACACATATATAAAATAGCATACATGCATAATAGTACGCATCTATATCTATTATCCATTTTAGATATCTATTATATCTAAAAGCAACGGCACACTCATACAAATAATCCTGAATAACCCACCCACTCTTTAGTTATTTTATTCAATCACGAACAATATAGGCTGGAATATAATCAGGGGTTGACATAAGTGGTACGCAAGTATGCATGCGCAGGATAAACAGTAAAATGCGTGGCGGTTTTCAGTCTTCAAGGCGCAAAAGCGTACCTAATTAGAGCAACTTCATACTGGATCTCTAATTACTACCACTCAGGTAAGGAAAGAAGAAAATAATAATTACGTTTTAAAATAACTGAAAGTGTGTACTATATGGGGGCTAATTGTTTTAGCCATCCGTTTTTTTGAGTAACATGAAGCTAGCAAACAGCTTAAAAGAGTTCTTGAGGCTATGGAACAAGAAAAGTCTCGTCAAGAAGGGAGGTCAGGGGTACCCCTTGATCAATGGAAAGACAAACAAACAGTTTAAAACTCTCCAACCTATAATTTTGCACAAGACAAACTTTTGAGGAGGCTGAGTATGGTATAGCATACCACTCGCTGAATGCTGAGTAGCTGGAACGTGGGTGGTAGAACTGGTGATATTGACAGCATAAGTGAGAATGACATGGATAATGAAGTGGAAGATTGTTATACAGTCATTTTAGTTGTATTTTAATCGACAGCTCATCTGATCATCTTTCAAGGCCTGTTTTTTTCACAGCTTCCTACTATAAATTTGAAGCCTGTGGTTTAGAGCAGTCAACCATTTTATACTTCCACTTGGAACAAAAAAGTTTATTGTTGTTATTATTATTATTTATATAATTAAATCAGTTTAGTTGGTAGCGAATGGTAGTGCCATTTTGGTCATTTTTGTACTAATTTAGATGCTTAAATAGGATTTCTACTTAAACTTAATTAAGATGTTTAATATCTTTGTTTTAAATAATAATATATATTATAGGGTATTGACAGTTTGTATGTGTGCGCGTGTGTCTGTGCATGTGTGTGTGTTACCTGAGCAGGACATCCCTCAGGAGCTGGCAGTCTGTAGTTGTTTTTGAGCAGATCTATCAGGTGATATACAATCATCTGTCCCTGCTTATCAATTCCCATCTTTTCCATGAACACCTGAGGAACACAAACATACCATTACATTCCTATTAAAGTTATAGTTTAGTTTGCCGTACAGTGTCAGAAAGCATATAAACTAACCTCTTGAGGACTTGTTCTGAGGTGAGTATGTAATCATTGCAAATGCAGTTGGCATAATAATGGTAATAAACAAATATTTTTATTTCCAGCTTTTTGAAAGAATTTTTTCTTCACATGTTAAGATACAGTGTCCATTTATCACAGACATTTATAGTGTATGTTAATGTACAGTTTGAAAACTAAGCGTTACTCAAGTACAGCAGATGAGTATCTAACATGGTTTGTGCATTATGTGGACATAAATAGAGACAGCTAACTAGATTGTATTTCTGTGAGAAAATGGGAAGTATGATTGCGTGGTTGCTATAAAAACAGTGTTTGGAGACACACAAACATTGATTTTATGGTCAAAAAAGCCAGGTATTGAATTGGTACCTCTTCGGACTTTCGATTTAAAAAATTTGCCTTAATTCAATACGGTCTCTGATGAGAAGCACCATCAAAAATTATTGGAATAAAAACAATAATAATAGTTAAGAAGAACAATAGTGTGATTGCTTTCATAATCTCATTAATAATAATTAAACATACAAAGAACAAGAGTGATTGCTTCTCAAATCACACTAAGTAGAGAGAGAGAATAAGATATATATAGAGACAGAGTGAGAGAGCCAGAGTGAAAAAAAGGGACAGAGAGAATGTGATGGGTTAGAGAAAGAAGGGGACAGCTAGAGTGTTTAAATGAGACAGAAAAGTATGAAAAAAAATGAGGGGGAGAAAAAAGAGTGAGCATAAGAGATATAGACAGAATGAAAAAGAGTGAATGAGGAAATTAATAAAATCAGGACAATAAGCAAAAAGAGAGAATAAAGCTAGATATACAGACAGAACACAAGATGAAAGAGAGAGAGAGAGAGAGAGAGAGAGAGAGAGAGAGAGAGAGAGACTTACAGCAGGTGGGCTGCAGTTTTTATCACTGTAGGTGAAAAGCTCGTACAGGACGACTCCAAAGCTCCACACGTCCGACGCCACTGAGAATTTACTCTCTGTCAGGGACTCTGGAGCGTACCTTCACCATCATACACACATTTTAACTATCACCACAACCACTAAATACACATATCTCAGAACTGGAGGTCTATTGTGCTTCCTTTACTGTACTGGGGAGAGAATCAGCTCTAGAACAATGTCATAAATAAAGCATACGTGATATCAACCATAGCACAACAATCTCTGTTGTGATTAGATTAATGTTTAAAGTGTTGTTACATACAGTTGTGGTCAAAAGTTTACATACACTTGTAAAGAACATAATATCGTGGCTCTCTTGAGCTTCCCGTTATTTCTACAACTCAGATTTTTCTATGATAGAGTGATCGGAACAGATACTTCTTTGTCACAAAAAACATTCTTGAGGTTTGGTTCTTTTATGACTTTATTATGGGTTAACAGAAAAAAGTGATCACATCTGCTGGGTCAAAAATATACATACA
>JBBJLS010000023.1:13072171-13084801 GCA_037577275.1 Bryconaethiops microstoma
TTATATACCTAAACTCAAAACCCAACCACCATCAATAAACAAACTCAAACACTTTAACAAAACCCAGCTGTGACTTACAATTACTAAAACCCCACACCTTCAAAATAAAATCACAAAACAAAACCTAAATTCAAACTTAAACAAGGGCAGGCCTCTAGCGGCCGCTATCAGGCCATGACATACTATTTGCACATTTGTTCATTTCTGTAAAGGTGTGATATGCTCAATATTGTTATTGACTATACAAATACATACACTGTTACTTTACTTAAATTTACAAAACTATTTACCTTACATGCAATTGCTGTTATTTACACTTTCCCTCAATGTGCTATTACTGTTTTTTAGGTTCATGTTTATCACTACTGGTGCCTACACTACTCCCCCATGTAAACATGTAGAAACTTCTCCATATTAATTTTCTTATCTTCATCTTATATATTTAAGTGTACCGGTTATACTGTCTATACTGCCATCCTATTTGCACAATTATTTTAGAATGCTGTTATTTTCACTTGTTTTACACTGATATACTGTTTATACTGATTACACTGTCAATACTGTTTACATTGGCTATAAGGTCTATACTTGCACTGTTTGCACAGTCCTCTAATACATTGTACAATTTTTTTCAATAACTGCACATTTTACTTATATTTCTATACAATGAACCGAGAGCTGTCCACATACTAAGGACAGGTAAACCTTGGTCTTATTTTATCTTATTTTTAAACTTATTTATTTGCACTGTTTTATACGTTGCACAATGTCGTATGTCTGCTGTTTTTTATTAACAAATGAAACACAATACAAAATTCTCGTAGAGGATGCAAATTCAACATTCAAAAAGTATCACAACCACAGTATGAGGGGGTTAGATAAATTTCACAGTATATTATGAGATACGTTAACATAAATCAATCTTAGAGATTTGCTGGATTTCAGTTTTTTAAGTGATAGAAAGTTTAAAATCATTAATGATGCAGGAGAGTATTGTTGCGCTCTAGATGAAAGACTGTTGAATCAGGTGCATAGAACCAAAAAAGACAAGAGAAGTGTAAAAGTGTGTCGCACACTGAGAAAAAAAGACACAAGGTCTAAAAAAAAAAAAGGAGTTTTAATCAAAACTCCTTTCTTTGATTAAAACTCATTTTTTGTAGACCTTGTGTCTTTTTTTCTCCGTGTGTGACCCACTTTTACACTTCTAAAATCATTAATGAACCATGTAAAAGATTGTTTGCTATTTCTCCACATAAGAAAATTAGAATGTTAAATCATATCAGAGACAGAAGGATGTAAGTTATCCATGTAGAAGGTAATATGAGATATGTCAAACTGTGGGGCATCATTAACCTTGAGTGATAACCAGCTGTGTATTTCTAACCAAAAAGAATCAATTACAGGACATGAAAAGAACAAGTTTTGTAATGTTTTACAAGTTTAATCACAAAAACAACACAGATCCGCCTCAAATGTCTCTTTTTTTAAATCTTCTTTTTAGAAATTCTACCGCCGGATATACATTATTAATTATCTTGAAATGTGTTTCTTTCATTTTTGGAGACACAGGCCTCTTAAAAAATTTAGAAGAAGCCTTTTCCATTAAAATTGATCCCCATTAAAAACCTGCAAATGTTTTCCTGAGTTAAACTCATGGAAAAGAATGGATTTAGAATTTGCACTAATAACCTTATTATTAAATGTATCATCCTTTAGATTACAATTTCCAATTTTTAAGGTTGGCAACACTGATTTAACTTCTGAATATAACATGATGTTGTTGATTAATTGCCTAATACCAAAGGAAATGCATGACAAACCTGCCTGCATACTTCTAGTGTACAACATAATTTATATTTCTTCAAAAAAGACTTACAATCTAACATATTTCCTTCTGGTCTGTTGCACTATGTGTACACTGTGGAACCCGACCTTCGCCACTTCATCCCTCTTTTGTGCTTGTAAATGTTTGAGAGGACAGTGAAGTTCACTTTGATATTGACTATTTTATATTGCTTTCCCTTAAATGTCTTTAAGGGACCTAAATGCTGAGTGATTTATTTTATTCTCGTCCAACACATTTCGTTGTAGTGTTGGAACCGTGTTAACATATGACAACAAAGATTTCATCTAATCTAATCTAATCTAGCTTCTTTATTTGCATGCTCTTTTTATGGCTCTTAGCCCAAAACAATAACCTCTGGTACCTTTGTTATACAACCAACCTATGAAGCAAACTAATTACGACGTAATCATAGTAAAGTGTCCTCATTTTTTTCCAACTTAGCGAAAAAAACCTATTTGACCTTTGTTTAAGATCCCTTGGCGACTTTTATTTTAACGGCAAAAGTAACTGTACCTAAGATTACACACTTTTGAGTATTTTCTCACCAAAAAAAATATTTTCTGTATTTTTGGTTTCAGCTAGGGTTTTTCATCATCAGTATTTTGGCAGTATTTTGGTATGAGATCTTTATTTTACATTTCTTTTGCTTTCCGATCACATCACGGTTCGACCAATCAGAAACGGCAAAGACGTTCGACTCGCTGTTGTCAAGCGAGCACACAGCCAACGAGAGACGAGCATTGGGGGCGAACCGACCAGTCAGAAGCCGAGACCAACGTTCAACTATTTAAAAGAAGGAGACTTAAAAGTAGCCAACGTTCGGAGAGCAGACAGCGAGTGTGTAGTGGATATTTAAGTTATAGGTTCGGCAACGCTGCTTTTTTCGAGTTAAAATTAAATATCTAGTGCTTATACTTACGACAAGGCAGTCTGTACCTTTTGTGGTGGTTTATTTTCGTTTCGAGGTTTAACTGTTTCTTCGGTAGCAGAGACAGACACTGCGGAGGCCTTTAAATAGTAAGTGGATTAATGTTCATTTATTCTATATAAATTACTCTTGGGGTGTTCAGATCAGCAAATAAACGACGTTGTATGATTAATAGAGTGTGTTTATATTTAGTTAATATTTAGCTAGATTAACATTAGATCCTCTAGCCAGCCCTAAATGATCACATCAGTGAGTGGAGCTAAAGCACCATTAGCTTCATGGTAGCTTTTCAGCTTCACAGAACAGAAAAACCGAGCCTAAAACATTTGTTTACCTCAAACAAGTTCATTCAAAGTGTGGGCCTCTTTTAGCCCAAAAAGATCAACTGTGGTGTTCTGCTCTGAAGGCAACGATTTTACTGACAAAAACTCGAAGATGGCTTTAATAAGGTACCCCCCACATAAAGATTTTGATTTTCTTTAATCAAATGTTGGTTTAAAGAATCTTATTTTAATTATCTATCTAGTTTTTTAAATAGCTGAAATTGTTTAATATACCTTTTTTTTGTCACTGATAAGACTTTAAACTACTACTACAGTAGTTTAATATGGACTAAATTTGGCTGCAGCTGATATTAAGCATTTGTTTTTTGATCTTGCTCTAAATCAAAGTTAGTTAGTTGTCTATGCTAACTGCTTAATGTGTGCTGCTACCTGGAAATCAAGGTTAATGTTGTTTATCCTGCTGTTAATATAGATAAATGAAGTGGTTTTAGGTGATGTGAACCATCTAGCTGAAATGTTGTGTGAATAGTCTTAATATTATATTAACTTTTTTTTTAAATCAATTAATTTTTAGGTGTCACCACTGCTGACAAACTGATCTGTGTTGATTTCCTCATACTTTTCATGCTTGTCCTGGTTTAGGATATGGAGCCTGTTGTTAGGAAGAAACCCTCAAAATACTTATTCGTTCAGAAAGCAGACGGTGAAAAGGTAAATATCTGGAGCAGTAATCATCACAATCAACATTATGAAATATGTTCTTATGATAATACTTCTCCCTAGATTAATTTATATACAATAATAAATTTCATGAGGCTCAAGTATTGGTTGTTAAGGAGGTAACCAGCAGTATACTATAAGATTGTTGCAGTGAAATCAGCAGTTCACAAATTGAGTGCTCTGGTTTCATATATGTTTTTATGTATACATTAAGAACATTTGTTTTCTGTTTCTAAAAGAGCTTTTTGTACCCATCTGCCCATCTAGGTTTTAAATCATTGTCCACTGAGGGTTCCTGTGACACAGGTCAGTCATAAGCCAGTACCTACACGGAGTCACACTCCTGTTCTTGGCGCGTTGCAGGGACCACAACGTGTGCAACAGCCATGGAGTCAACATAAGCCAGTGGTCAAAGGTGGTCCTCATGGAAATATTGTGTCTGGAGATCAGAACGTCAGCCCAAATCAACCTCAGCCTGCACCTCTGTCGCAAGCTCAGGCTAAACAACAGCCAGAGAATCAGCCAAAACCCAGCCCTCCTCCTGAACCTGTTAAAGCTGCTGAACCCAGCAAACAGAAGCTCAATCGTAAGCATCTCTTAACTCATGCATCCACATTTGCAGAGACATGCCTAATGTACTTTTGTAAACATTTGGTTTTTAGTCAGTTATAGTCATTCTGTGTGCAGTTTTGACTGAACCACACGTTCAATGAACTGATACAAGAAAAAAATTCATATGTGCAAAAAAAGAGTGCTATTCTTAACCTAAGTAAACTACAGTAAACTATAGTGGTGGTAGTACTCTGCAGTTTTCTTAATTCTACTATTACAGTTGTGGAGGTCTGCCACCATATATTTAAGCATATATTACATATGTTTTGTTCATGCTTGGTTCTCATTCCTCAGGTTATAGAAAATGCAAATGTTTACCCTCATTTGTTAACCTACATATTTTCGCTTTTTCACTTGTATTTGACAAGCAAATGTTTATTAAGAGTCTACATCTTTCTAACGTTAAAAAGTGGTGCTGTTGGGTTATATTATTCAACACACTAGAAATACATCCCAAAATGTCTCCAATCTGCCCTATATGGATGTGGAGGGAGTAGTTTAAATCATTTTGGGAAAGTGTTTATGCACATAATTTGCGTGATTGTTCTATTGTTTGTGTGCAACATTGGCCTTGTAGCTTTAGTGTTTTCATTAAAAAAAAAACTATCTTTTCTCAGAACAAGTCTGACTGACTACATCTAGAAAAGTGGGAAACTTTTTTTAAAATGAATAATATATTTAGTTTTTAAATTTTTATTTTTAGAAAAACCTGTCATTGGGACCACAAATACATCAAGCAATGCAAAGTAAGTAGTTCTGAACTGTGAAGCAATGAAAAAACTGCATTATCTTGGATACCAATAAAGTCATAACATATGAGTCTTTAACAGTGAGGAAGACACTTGTAAGACTTGTGGATACTTATTTTATTTATATTGTTGAATCACACATCTTGACAAATGTAACCAGCAAGCACTTGGATTTGTATATATTTTATTCGTCCATACTTTTAATCGTTGAAACTTCATTGTGCTTCAGGAAGCCATGGAGCTTGGAGAACTTTGACGTTGGCAGGGCACTAGGGAAGGGCAAGTTTGGGAATGTGTATCTGGCCAGGGAGCGACAGACCAAGTTTATCCTTGCGTTGAAGGTGCTCTTTAAAAAGCAGCTGGAGGATGCCGGTGTGGAATACCAGCTGCGGAGAGAGGTGGAGATCCAGTCTCATCTCAGGTGCATTTCTTCCACATAAGCATTTGCTAAAATTTGGCAGAATACACATCATAGGTTCTGTTGGCTAAGATCAGAAGATGCCAGAATACATTTAATGGTAGCCAGGTTGGAGTTCGTATTAAGTAGTAAATTTGTTTGTTAAATTGATATTGATTGTCACTAGCTCAACACTGAGTTGAGTTTTAATTTTGTTGTTGTGTATTCTGGTCTTGTCAGTTTAATTTGGATGTTTTGTCAGGACTACTTTTTCCAGGGAAGTGCTAAAAAAAAAAAAAAAATCTATAGTGTACCTATAGTAACCCTTATGAGGGTAAAACTGATTTTGACATGTTTTCCTTTTCCCCCTCAATGTATCATTCATGATTTTGGCCTGAATAGGCATCCCAACATCCTGCGTTTGTATGGCTACTTCCATGACTGTGCACGTGTATATCTCATCCTGGAGTTTGCACCCAAAGGGTCACTGTATGCAGAGCTGCAGCGCTGTGGGACATTTGATGACCAGCGAAGTGCCACAGTAAGATTTCAATCACACCGTTCAACATAACCAAATACTCTAAACAGGCTGTTATTTTATTTATTTAGTTATTTATTTATTTATTTTGATAACTGGTCGAAGCGAAAATAACTGTTAAATAATCTTAGCTGTTCAAAGATTGCCTGCCCAGAAGAATTGAGACAATTTTGTGCAAAAGGCCTCCAGTTTTCTTTTTGAAAACTACTTCTTGTCTTCTCCACTTTTTATCTGATACGTTGGTGCTTTTTGCAGTATCTAATGGAGCTAGCCGATGCCCTGCACTACTGCCACTCAAAGAAAGTTATTCACAGAGACATTAAACCAGAAAATCTATTGCTGGCGGCTAATGGGGAGCTGAAAATAGCTGACTTTGGTTGGTCAGTCCATACACCGTCCTCCAGGTATGCTTTATTTTCAGTGCTTCACAAAACTTCTGCCTCTCTTTTTCAGCAGTTAAGTGGTATTTGAATACAATTGAACAGCAATTCTGTAATACCCCCCTTCCCCCCCCCTTTTTTTTTTTTTTTTTTTAATAAAAATTCTCTGACAGGAGGTCGACATTGTGTGGCACTCTAGACTACCTATCTCCAGAGATGACTGAGGGCAAGACCCATGATGAGAAAGTTGATCTCTGGAGTTTAGGAGTGCTCTGCTATGAGTTTTTGGTTGGCCATCCATGCTTCGAAACAAAAACCTATGAAGAAACCTACCGAAAGATCTGCAGGGTAAGTGTGAAAAGGGAATGATTGAGACTCCAAAGCTTAATTTGTTTAACAGTAGGTTTAACTTTTCACATCAGTTATTTTCATTGTTGCAGTCTCCTGCAATTTCCTATTTCTCCAAGTACATCAGGATTTGGAACAAGGATTGAGTTCACAGGCCCAGATTAAGCCTAACCTTCAGTAATTCATTTGTCATTGGCTGTTTAATCCAAGACAAGGGTTAATCCATTTCTGGGTTAACAGGTGTACTTGACCTAACCATGTTTCTGAATGGAGATTCTCTATTAACAGGAACATAAAATACATTACCGGTCCCAATCCCTATACTGGCCCTCAGTGTTTTAGGACCAGAGTATGGCATTACAAGCGGTACACTGAAAAATATCCTGATAAAACTTGCTGTGTGATTCGTGCCCGTGCTAGTTGGTAGCTGCCACTACTTGCTAGCATCTTAGTATCAACAACACTGCTCTCCTAGTCAATCTCTCATACTGTTTAATGTAATACTGGCAATGGGTGACACTGGAGTTTGTTAGTATTATAACTTTTATGGTCCTTGGTCTAAGATCCCACAATACTGTAGGTGTCTTACTGCTTGCTAGTTTTGAAAATCTGTTCAGTCTCTGGATTTCTGTCTTTTTGTAGGTTGACTTCACCTATCCATCCCATGTGAGTGAGGGGAGCAGAGATTTGATCAATCAGCTTCTGAAATACAACCCCATGCACAGGCTTCCCATCCAGGGAGTGTTAAGTCACTACTGGGTTGTGGAAAATTCCACCAAAAAGCCTTTCTTTTTCACTTCTGCTTCTACAGCTGGACAGTGACAAAGGCTGACTACTCAATAAAAACTGAAACTGGACTATTGCTGCTTTTTGGCAGGGATCATGAGCCTTGCTGCAACCGCCCCCCCCATGCGCCTTTGAAAATATGAAAATGTGTAAATCAGCTTTTTGTTATGCTCTCTTGTTTTTGTAAATAATTACCTGTATGATTTGAGATTAAATCATTTTAACATGTTATACCTGTTTTTATCTGAAACAATAAACTTGTACCTTCCCTATAGTAGTTGGCGGCAATAATGGAAGTCATTTCAATGCTTGGCTATATATTTGTTTTATTAGTAAAATGATTTATGGAAATGAAAGCAGCCTTTTAGACGGTATGCAGCTTTGTTTCCCCAGATAAGTGCAATATTTTAGTATTTCGCTTGGGTGTGTTTTGGAAGAGACTGATTCAAATTTTGATTACCACAACTTTAAAATGTACTGAAATCATCATTAAAGTAAAAAATGTTTCAGCTGTATTTGTTTATATGACTATGTTCAAACTTCATGCCACTCAAAGCTGTGCTTTTTTACTTTTGGAAGTTTGCAGAATGTACAGTATTTGTACATTTTAATTTTTGCATGTAAGTTTCATTTGTTTCATAATGATTAGGGTTAGGGCTGTTCTTGGGGCAGACTGGGACCAAAAAACAGACCTAGACTTTCTCCCATGCAGGCCCACCAGATCACCAGGCAGACTTCCGTAGATCGGACGGCCGATGTGGACTTTTCCAGAACGCACAGGTTGTCAGTCCGCCTCTGTTCCTGCTCCTGAGTTGCAGTCTTTAAAAACTGTGCAGGCATTTTGAATGACTTTGTAAAAAAAAAAGAAGACTGGTCTTGCATTTTCTGTCATAAACCGGTCATATGCTGAAACATTCATCAGCCCTTTTAGCATGGCTCATTCTTTCTACCTGTTTTCTGTTTAAAATTCTTATTTTATTTCAATCTTAACTATAGACCCATCTCAAATCTACCATTGCTTTCCAAGCTTTTAGAAAGAGTTGCCCACTTACAGAATAACAACCTCTACGAGCCATTTCAGTCTGATTGTCATCTACTACATAGGAGTGAGACTGCTCTCCTTTGGGTCACTAATGGTCTACAGCTTACCGCTTATAGGGGCTTCCTTACTATTCTGCTGCTCTTGGATCTCAGCTCTGCATTTGATACTGATCTATAACATTCCTCTTTTATGTTTTTCGGCTACTGGGCTTTCTGGCACTGTTCTTTCCTGGTTCTCCTCATGCCTTTCTGATAGGCAGCAATTTATCTCCATCCATAGAAGCAGACCCCTTCTGTTATCATCAACCAAGGTGTCCCTCAGGGATCTGTCCTTGGACCTCTGCTTTTCATAATTCAGATGCTTCCTCTTGATCATATTAGACATGGGCTCAGTTTTTACTGTTACCCTGATGATACTCAAATTTATTTGACCACCCCCACTTCAGTCACCTTTCCCCGTTCACATACAGCCTACATCCTTGATTTAAAAGCATGGTTGACATGAAGTTTTCTCAATCTTAAGACAGATAAAACAACTCTCACTCTGTAATGTCCCCCAAGTTTCAATAAACTCTCTGCTGTTGTAATTTGGACTGTTTAATGTTTTTGTCTACGATTCTGTCATGTGCTGTTTAAGTTGTAGACATAATTTGAGAAAGGCACATTATTATTATTATTATTATTATTATTTTATTAATAATAATAATAATGTATTATATATTATTATTAATTAATACGGTATTTCTGTTATGGATTATAGTTCGTCAGTCTTGCCAGGATTTCAGTGTTATGATGTATGAATGTCAATGGTTGAACGTTCACCTCTCCTTGAGCCCAGAAGCTCTCTCTGCATGTTCTGCGGATTTCTGCTGCTGCTATTGTCCGCTTATAGTTCGGTCCCTGCCAGCACAGGACGATACAGTGAATAATACTGTGGCATGAATTTATTATTGCATTTATTTGTTTAACAGTTTGTTTAATGTTATCTGACTCTCCAAATATGAAAGAAAGGCAGAATTGTGTTTTTAGATTTGTTCACGTCGACCTGAGTGGCTTATATTTGGTTACATTGCCATTTGAAAAGTAAAGAAAATTGTTTAATAACAGTGTGTATTTTCATGTAATTTTTGTGTCAGAAGGAACTATTGGCCCCCAGGCATCTTCATTTTATCAAACATGGCCCTCTTTGCAAAAAGTTTGGACACCCCTTGTGTATAAAAAACAAAGTAGTATTTTAGATATTTTAAATAGAGACATTTTAAAAGGTGTGAATGTCTTAAAGCATTCATTGTAGCTCAAGCTACTTGTAGCTCGAGAAAGTACTTTTGCCCATGTTTATAGATAACTATGTCATTGTGTCTGAACTTACTTAAATAAGTCAATTGGTGATGACAGTGTGTGATGATTTAGACATGCAGTGTCCACAATGCTAACTACTGCACATAAGCCTTCATTAGGTATTATCTACATTAGCCTTGTAGCTCCAGTGCAGTTCGAAAACAAATAAGCCTTTGACACTGAACATATTCTGGATAAGTGGCTACAGTTAGTCTTGACTTGCCTGTTAGTATAATTAGCGATAAACCCACACTGCTTCTGTCCTTTTCCTGGTAGTTCTTCTTAGCG
Organism: Bryconaethiops microstoma; assembly: GCA_037577275.1. Lineage (NCBI taxonomy): Eukaryota > Metazoa > Chordata > Actinopteri > Characiformes > Alestidae > Bryconaethiops > Bryconaethiops microstoma. The sequence continues at coordinate 13,082,427 of JBBJLS010000023.1, forward strand.
TTTCTGGCCACGCACAGACCAACAAACATCGCGTCCTTGGCAGTGCACTCAAGTTTCGTAGAAGAATGATTTAATACACTTGTTCATATTTGAGCAAAACTGTCACATTTTGAAACTGTTTTACAACTTAAAATTTGGGTTTTACTGAACTGTTGGTCAATGTATTTTCTTTGTATTCCCATGATGACAGAAATGCTCTAATATGGATTTCAGTGTTAAAATATTGGCCCCTCGAATGATAAACCAAGTACTCAAGCATCTGCGGTCATGTTACAGCATTACACTAAAACAAATATTTATTTTTCAAGTGACTCTGCTTTCACAATACTCCATCCATACAATCAGACCACATAAATTTTCCACCTCAACCTCGCTTTGGACTTCAATATGGCAGTCCAGTATGAACAAAACTGAACATGAGTTTTCACCTTCTACCTAAAAGGACTGAATAACAGATCTCACACCACAGTATCCACTCTGTCGTTCTGCCATGAAATCCATCTCACTCGCTCTCTCTCCACTATCTCCATGACTTTAGAGGCCACAGAAAAAATTGGCTATGCCGTGGAGCTTCAGGGAGCGGCTGGCTAGGCCGCGTAACTTCCGTAGGTGGCTGGCCAGGCCGCTTAGCTTCGGGGCGTGACTGGCCAGGCCGTGGAGCTTAGGGGAGCATTTGGCTAGGCCACGGAGCTTCGGGGAGCAGCTGGCTAGGCCGCATAGCCTTGGATAGTCGGTTGCTGGAGACAACGCAGAGCCAGAGTCGGCGGCTTGGGCTGCCACAGGACCCGCGTAGGTGGCTGGAGCCGTGGCACAGCCGTCGGCTGGAGCCTCGGAGCTGTCATTAGCTGGGGCCCCTGCGCTGCTACTTGGGGTTGCCTTTTCGCTGCTACTGGCCATAGCCTTAGCATTGGTGCGGGAACGGGCTTCAGTGGCTTCAGTGAACGGGCTACCTGCTGGTCGTGTGGCTGTGCAACGGGACCTTGTACCGTGACTCCAGTGTCCTTAACAGATGCTGAAACCCAGCGTTGTCCACAACGGAATATAGCCATAAATTTTTCGCTATGAAGGATGCCACAGCCTGGGTTATTTTCCTCCCTTTCTCAGAACTGGGCAGTATTATGAACAGAGCCACGTGAATTCATGGCTGTTCTGGGTTTGGGATTTCTCTGGCCTGTGTTGTTGTTAGCATCTCAGGGTGGAAATGGCTAACGTGATTTCTTAAGTTGGTAGTGTTCCCAACATATTTAATTATTGTGTGACATGCTTTACTCGCTGCATGTGACTTGTCCAATTCATGTTTCCCAATCTGTTCATAAAATCCAAAATGTGTCCAGATTTCAGCTTTTAAAATGTTTGGAGCATTTATAAACTCTCTGCCTCCCTCCGCCATTTTTGGCTGGCGTGCATGCGGTGAGTAACGTCAGTGAGTTGAGAGTTACTGCTACCCGGAGCAGTGCTGTACTCAGATATAGCAGCCACAGTCACTACTGGGACTACTTTTTAACTAGATAATCGATTATGTTCTGCCACTGCATTGATGCAGAATCGACCAGGTCTGCATTGCGTTGCATCGATTAGGTGATTAATTTCAATATCCCTACACCACAGTACATGGCTTGGATTGGCGCCGAACATATGACCCATCAAACAGCCCCCAGAAGGGTGCAGGTTGGAGAATTCCATCCAGAGGTCCTCTCATTTTTTTTATTATTAAATCTCCCAAAGACCCAGTAGAATTAGGGCATGCCTGGTTGGTCAACCATGACCCCTGTAATCCTGGGCTGAGAGAGAGATTAAATCATGGAGCTGTAAGTGTAAGACAGACTGAATGAATATTCCTTTACATGCTACTACAGTAGAAAGTCCTTTCTACTGCACCAGAAGGGTGCAGTATTTCACCATCTCAAGACGCGCTTTCTTTTTGCTCTCTGGACAGTACCAAAAATGTATAGTTATATTTTATATGGAAATGTAGCTCAATTTAAGTCGATATTTATGCTATAAAATTAGTGAATCATATTTTTCTTAATAATTTAGCATTAAAATGCATGAAAAAGTTATATATTGCCATGAAAAAAGCTGTGACGTCTGGTCGTCCACCTACTGGGTTGTTATTGTTTGGGCGCGATGCTTAGCAACCCAGCAGGAGGACGAGGGGTCTTGGCGGATGAGGCCCCGACGTCACAATAACAAAAAAAAAAAAGGAGAATAGCTGCAGTTTCTGTATTTGTGTGGGGGTTTCACCCAACAATTATTAGTTCGTTTTTCAGAAAAAATCAGCGATTGCTGATCCAGGGTTTACTGTGTATGTGTGTGTGTATATATATATATATATATATATATATATATATATATATATGGAGAGCTCTTTTCCA
>JBBJLS010000023.1:13084901-13096629 GCA_037577275.1 Bryconaethiops microstoma
GCTTGCCTTCCGAAGCCCCACGCAAAAACAAAAACAACACCCCCCGAGGGGGCATTGCGGACGAGGCCCAGACGTCACAGATTTTTTTATGGCAATATATGATTTTTCATGCATTTTAGTGCTAAATTATTAAGAAAAATATTTACAAATTTTGTAACAAAAATATTAACATAAATTCAGCTACATTTCCACGTAAAATATAACTGCGTACATTTTTTGGTACTGTCAAGAGAACACAGAAAGCGCGTCTTGGAATGGCGAAATACCCCTGTACTCAGGCGGGGGGTTTTGAAAGTTGCCAATCCGAGAACGTTATTTATTTCTCCTTGCTGCTGATTGGCTGCTGCCCTGTGATGAATCTGTGGCAGCTGCAGTCCATAATTTTCCCCTGTGGAACGTCTCGAGTGTTCTTGTGTTTTTCGTTTTTGTTCTTCTTGAAGCCCTGTATTTTTATTACTTTAAATTAATTAATTACCAAATTTACCCTGCTTATATCGAAGAAAACGGTAGTGCATACCAAAGAAAATGCCCACGCATGAATTACAGTACAGTATATAAAGGGGCCGGTATTTTACGTTGAAGCACTGCGGGAGACAGCAGTTCAGTGAACTACAGTACGAATATGGGTTTACCTTTACATTTTCTTTGAGGGTAATGTATTAAGCTGAGTTTAAAGGATTTTGGGGGCATATTTAGAGTTTACACTATAAAAATAGGCTTTTTTTTTTTTTTACCACATCACAAATTCGCATTTTTCACTATTCGCGGGTGCCCTTGGAACGTAACCCCTGCGAATGTCGGGGTTTTAGTGTAATGCTAGCCCCTACGTAAGAAAACATCAAAATTAATGGCCAAAATAAAGCTATATGATAATATCCAGAATGCTTTACATTTCAAATGAGTTATCAATTGTTTCCATGGAAGCCATGTCAAACTGATTTCCTTTAGGCCCACAGCTCTGCAGAGTTTAGGGTTTACTCTTTTCCAGCACTCAAACTTCCTGACATTCTCACTAATTATCTGATGAGTTGAATCAGGTATATTTAGTTCCAAACTAAACTGGTTTAAAAAACGTATGTGATCACGGATAAAAAGTAAAATCAATTGCTGTACTTGGCCACTAGACATCAGCAGACATTCATAAATGCACTTCAGATAAGGAACCAAATTTTCCAGAGTCCCCCAAATCCCTTATTCAGAATGCTGTTGATCCTTCTTAACATCTTGAGTGTGTGAGGTTTACTTTGTATAAGCTGGAATAAATGCATCTAACAAGTAATGGAAGCTTATAGAAATGGAAGCTTATAGGTTTAGTGTTTTACAAACTGCATGCTGAAATGATCACAAACACACAAACCAAATAATTAGTTAAATAATCTCTAACTGACTTGCTTATGTGGTTTCTGATACTGTATGACCTACTGTTATCTATAAACGTGGACAAAAGTATGCCACATAGCTAAAAAGCCTTGAAGCCTTACCTGTGACTGTGCTTTTTGTGCTTTTTTGTCCATCACCACTTTACAGTCTGAGGAATGTATGATTACGCAGGGAGGCAGTTTGATCAAGGCCAACTGGTTCAGTATAGGCTTTCATTACTTATTAGGTACACTAGCCTCATAGCTTCAGCGCGAAGCAAACTTTAAACACTGTACAAGTTTTGGCCTTAATTGAACTATGCCTTTACAATATGTTTTGGTTTTGTAAGTCACTAATGTAATCTCTCTCATTTTCTTTTCCACTGTTCTCTTATTCTGTGTAGGGCTTCTACACAGTGTACAGAAACCTGTTTGAGTCCATAGCAAAGGAGGAATTGGAGCACAGTAAAGAGGAGAAGGAAGTGTGTGAGGACTTCCCCACATTCGGAGACTCTGAGAGTGACTATGACAAGGTAATTAATCATAATTTTTCATTTCTAGAACAGAATGCCTTAATTTCTTTTGTCTCTTTTTGTTCATGTATTTTATATATGACCATTTGATTCCTTGTTTTCTTCTGATTTTGTTTTGCAAAACTCACAGGAACACAACAAGTGTTAAGAAATTAATATCTTCACAAAGAATAAATATTGATTGAAAATGTAATTAGCATTAGCAAGGTCAGGAGATGAGTAAGAGTATGTGTGTGTGTGTGAATGAGTGAGAGTGTGTGTCAGGTAATAATGGTGTGTCAGGTTAGTTCTGGACCAGAAAAACCACTCTAACTCAACTCAAAGGCACTGGATGAAGCTCCATCACTTTGGAGAGGCGTGTGCTTTATTGATCATGTCAGCAGGGAGTGCACCTTAAAATTCTGTTGTCTTAAGGTGCATCTGAACACTTTTTAAAAAAGCAAGCAGTCTTTACTTCCTGTGATGACTGAGGAGAGTGCAAATCCTCACCGCATTCTACATTGAAACTATAGAGAGTATTCTCTGCAGCTGCATCCCAGCTTGGTATGTAAATTGTTCAATTTTGGATCACAGAACCCTATAGAGCAGGGGTCGGCAAACTTTTAACACTCGAGCCATTTGGACCCGGTTTCCACAAAAGAGAAAACGCGGGGAGCCGCAAATCCATTTTGACGTCTAAAATGAAGATAACACTGCATAAATTGTTTTTTACTTTTATGCTTTGTAAAAAAAACTAGGCTAGTGTGTTGCTTGTGAAATTTTATTTATTCAAAGAAAACATTTTGAACAAGATGACAATCTTCAAATTTTGAACTACAATTAAAAAAAAAATAAAAATAAAATACACACCTAGTGTAGAACGGCTGACAGCGTCAATTGACGTAGTTTCATCAGATTCAGAATCAGAATCGTGTCTATTGGCCTGTTGGAGCAGCAAGCATGCTTTATAAGAGACACATATACACACGTATTTTTACATATTGTTGTTGTTTTATGCTGTTCTGCTTGAGAGACACCATCGACCAAAATCAAATTCCTTTTATGTGTTCACTCACATACTTGGGGATTCTGATTGTGATTGTGATTCTGATATGGAGACTGGCGCTGTAGGACGGGCTCTGGGTCCAAAGTCCACTGGACACTTGCTGTGTCTGCTGGCTGCAGCTTGGTGGATGTATGCCGGCAGGCTGCAGGACTCCCAAACACACTGCAGCAGCATTGAATCAAGAAGCGTCTTATGCGAAACTGGGCACGCAGCCGTTATGGGTATAGCCAGTTAGCCGCCATTCTAGTGTTAAAGTATTATTTATTTTCCAAAGCCACAGGGAGCCGCAACATAAGGATGAAAGAGCCGCGGGTTGCTTACCCCTGCTATAGAGGACAGCTGAGATCATCATCTGGGCCTCTCTCCCCTCTGTTACACATATTTACACGCTGTTAGTTAATAGTCTAAATGATCTGTTCTCCCTTGGTTTAGGTTGTGCACCTGTTTTATGGCTGCTGGCAGAGTTTTTGCACGAGGAAAACTTTTGCGTGGAAGGAAGAGTATGATACCCGGCAGGCCTCAAACCGCTGGGAGAAGAGAGCCATGGAGAAGGAAAACAAGAAGACGCGTGAGAAGGCCAGGAAAGAGCGCAGTGAGCTGGTGCGCCAGCTAGTGGCCTTTGTGCGCAAACGTGATAAACGTTTGCAGGCCCACAAAAAGCTGGTGGAGGAGCAGAATGCAGAAAAAGCCAAAAAGGTGGAGGAGCTGAGGCGGAAACAGAAGCTGGAGCAGGCCAAGTAAGTTTTTCTGTTTTTAACCCTTATTGTTTTTTTTAAAATCATTCAGCCGACTTTGTATGGCTTGATTATCCTCAGTTGTAGGGTACGGACCTAAAATTTGTATTTGATTCTTTGTTTAGAGCTAGTAATAGTAAAATTTGTTCATAAGATACATATATACCTACTTACTCCTTTACACACTAGTGGTAAAGTTGAATATTGTTAAATAAAATGATTTAGATAATGTCACAAAACCCTCTATGGTTTTATGATACACAACGGGAAAATGTATTTACACCAAATGGACAAAAGTATTGGGATACCTGACCATTACACCAACAGGGATTCTAATGACATTGCATTTAAATACATAAATGCTATTACACTCTTATAACAACTTCCACTCACCTTGGAAGTCTTTCCACAAGAGTTTCTGTGGGAATTTGTGACCATTTCGTTCTGTAAAGTAGCAGCCCCCAACCTTTTTTTTTCATGTAAAACAGTATTTTCACAGACCGGTATAGATACAACTAAAAACAAATAGTTTGTTTTACTAATTTTTGCTAAATAGTGGGCTAAATTTTTGATGTACCATATCACGGCAATCAAGACAAGCCTTTTTTCCCCCAAATATAAAAGATCTTTCAGACTCTGATAACCAATAAAATATTTTTATTCTGTCTTTCTGTCTGGCCCGGTACCAAATTACCCACAGACCGATATCGGTCCGCAGCCCGGTGGTTGGGGACCTCTGCTGTAGAGCATTTATGAAGTCTGGCTCGCAATCTCCGTTTCAGTTCATCCCAAAGGTGCTGGATGGGGATGGGGTCTGTGTGGGGCAGTCAAGTTCTTCCACACTGAACTCATCCAGCACGTCTTTATGGAGCTTGCTTTGTGCTCTGGGACTACATTCATGCTGGAATAGAAAAGGTTCTTCCCCAAACTGGGTCCACAAACTTGGAAGCATGGCGTTGTCCAAAATGTTGGTATGCCAAATCATTAAGATTGCCCTTCACTTGTAGTAAGGGGCCACCTGAATTCAATAATTAAGAGGTATGTCCAAATACCTTTGTCCATCTTGTGTATTTTTGTCTTTAGTTTCTGTTGTATGGTAGTCCTGATGTGTTTTTATTATTGCAGTACGCAATGTGCTCACTAGGGTGCACTGCCTGCAGACTCTTGCTTGCCACAGTACTACTGCTGTCAGTCATGTAGTGATAAGCTTGGTAACGTTCAGACGGTGGTACAGTTGTATGCAAAAGATTGTTTGCCCGAAGCAATGTGACAAGTATTGTTTTTCTGAGCTAATTTAAGTTCATACACTCTACAGTAACATTTCTGCACAAGTTAATGCACAATTACTGTTTATTTATTTAAATAAACAGTACACACAGCAACATATGTGACCTGTGCAAAAACCATGGCACACTTTATATTTTATGTTTCAATTCTAATCCTGACCTTGATTAATACACTGTTTCAGGATTAATGTTCTGATGTAGATCTGTATTGTACTTTGCTGTGTGTTCTGTTTCTCAGACTGGCAGAGGATTATAAGGAGCAGAGTTGGGTGGCCATGTCTGAACTGGAGAAAGAGCTGCAGCAGATGGAAGCTCAGTATGGACAGCAGTTTGGAGACGCTTCAGACGCTGAAGAGGAGCTTGACGACACCCAGGACAGAGTGGACGCAGGTGGGGGAAGTGAGTACACATGTGCATGCTCGCTCACACACACACACACACACACACACACACGCACACACAAAGAGAGAACCCTTCTGGGTCCCCTATGGTTATAGTGCCATGAACAAGCATTCTTACATTTGGTTAAATTATTTCTCACTTATAGCTCATCCAACTAACACAAAAGATTGAAATGCAGTACAGAACCCGTTATTGTAAAATGTAAACGAATTGTAAAACAATTTGAATAAAAATGTGTTTTATTTATATGTAATGTATTGAATATTTAAAATAACTTACAATAAAATGTGCGTGTGTATGTATACACACACCCATATACCCACACCCACACAAACACCATTTTATGTTCCTAGACCATCCATGTGTAGTAAAAAATCACATTGTTGTGATGTGGTTAAAAAAAAAAAGAAGCCTAAAATGCCTAATTTTATAGTGTAAAACCTAAATATGCCCCCAAATATGCTCCCAAAACACTTTAATTTAATTTTAAACTCATCTTAATAGATTACCCTGAAAGAAAATGTAAAGGTAAACCCATATTTGTACTGTATAGTTTACACTGAACTCCCGCAGTGCTAGAATGTAAAATACCGACATTATCTCTGTATAGACTGTACTGTAATTCATTCATGGGTGTTTTCTTTGGTATGTGCTGTCGTTTTCTTTGGTGTAAACAGGTAAATAAATAAATTGATTTAATTTACAGTAATAAAAATACAGGGCTTAAACAAGAACAAAACAAAAAATACAAGATGCTCCACGATGAAATTCTAGACTGCTGCTGCGTCAAAGGGCAGCAGCAAGGAGAAATAAATAGCGTTCTCGGATTGGTAAAATATACTTTTAGTAAATTAAATATTTATTAATAATTTAGCACTTAAAAGTATGAATGTGTATATTGCCACGTAAAAAGCTGTGATGTCCGGGCCTTTTTTGGGCTTGTGAGTGAGCTGAGCACCCAGATATGTATCTTGGCATATTATATGGACAAAGTATTGGAACGCCTGACTACGTTTACATTTATGCCATTGAGCAGACGCTCTTCTCAGAGCGACGTACATCAGTACCATTGGGTTCGCATTTGCTGCTGATATTACATTTTATTGGCAAGGTTTAAGGTGTAACTCTAATTGTACACATATTAAAAGATTCTGGATGTTCATAATACAATTAGACTCTAAAATGTGCATGGCCAAAACAAGATGTACTCAGGAGGGTGAAATAAAAACATTGTTTAACACTGTTTAACACATCACAAAAATTATATTTCGGGGTAATATTTAAGGGACTTTGAATTCCTTAGAGCAGACAAATTTCCACGAAACATTTTGGTGAAACAGAATCATGGAAAATTGAGTGTTCTAGTTGAGATCATAAACAAACAGACGGACAGATGCGGTCGGATGTGAGCACTGTAAGCTATACAAACACAAACATGCACGTGGCGAAACTGAACCTGTACATCCACACACACACACACACAAACAGTGAAATGATGGCATAAATGTTTTACTGCACCCAGCAAACTTGTATGAGTTGCTGCAAAACTGGCGTCTTTTTTAATAGTCATTATCAGTTATATTACAGTGATTAATTTATCTACTGATAGTCTTGACAATTAAGAGAGTAATTAGATAACTCTCATTATTGCTTGTTAATAATGAATTATCATAAACAATAATGAACCATTTATATAATTTTAAAAGCTTCCTACATTTTTAATAGAAAAAAGGGAAACTAGGAAGCTGTAATATTTAGAAAACTGTAAAAACATTGTGTGGCAAGCAGGCAAACTGGTGCATCTATCTGGCTGTTCACTGCTTATCAGTTATTTGTTTTTTTTGTGGTTATCGGACTTATTTCAGGAATTGGGACATACATAACTGTAATAACATGCTGATAAAATGACCACTCTGTCATAACTTTCCATTCTCATGCATTAATGGTTTGCGAGCTTAAGCAGTTACTAGTAGTCAAAATGTAAAGATAATTTGCTATTTTGTAGTAGGACTGAGTTCTCCAATCTCTAAATATTAATGTGTAATGCAAAAATGTATTAGAAAAAAATGTTCTATTAAAATGATCTTTCACACACCAGCTGTTGGTAAAAGGGTGGGGGTGAGCCCTCAATAGGGATCTTTAACCCCTATCTCCACATTCTGTGTTTATATCAAAACAACAAAATCAACAACACAAACACAAAATACACCCCTCAACCTGAACACCCATAGAATGCCTGTTAATGTTTTTAACAAAACTTATGCTGGCAGGGTTTGTTGGATGTCTGGAGGCTATTTTTTTAGTTTTCCCCTGTTGTGTGCATCAGGTCTGTTTTGTTTTTCATTTGATTAGACCTCTGGGTTTTGTTTGTTTGGGATGAATGGGGGTAAAATAGGTAACCAGCAGGATGTCTATTCCTAATCTGTGTCAAGCCCAATCTAATTTAAACATTTGAACACATTACATGTTTTGCTAATGTGAACATGCAATGTCCTCCAAAATAATTTAATTTCAATAAAAAGGCTTCTCAAATGTCTTCATTCAGAAAATAATAAAAATATTTGAACTCCTTATGAGCCCATTACCACAAGAAGAAAATTCAAAAGTGATCACAAAATTAATTCTGTTGTGAAAATTTGTCATAATTATTGACACCCTCTCTTTTAATATAATGTGCAGCCCCCTTTTTCCAGCAGAAAGTGTTCTCTGGTATTGGTGTATAGGAATTGGGAATGCAGAAGAAGGGATTTTACACCATTCTTCAAAGCAGAAGTTTTAGATCTTGCAGAGTCCTGGGTCTTCTCATGTGCACTCTTTTCTTGAGCTCAGCTCTCAGGTTAGATTTAGGTCAGGGGACTGACATGGCTATGGGAAAAGTTTCAATTTATGTTCATGTAACCATCTTGAGTGGATTTTAACTATTACAGTGTTACAGGTCCTCCATCAATTTTTACACTTGGATGCACCTGTACCAGATAGAGGTTCAGCATTGTCCACCAAAGTCCCAGGGCTTTTGCTTGTGGTGAAAATATAGAAAATATTTATTTCCGATCATCTCCCAAATGGTTGTTGGCGTGGAGGTGGTCTTATGTTGTAATTGGAGACATGGTAACCCAGAAAAGCTACCAAACTCAATAATTCTGGAACTGAGGTCTTGTTTTCACTTCTCAAAACAGCCTTGCATTCTCTTCCATACTGGTTCATAATAGTTTTCAATTACTTAAACTTCCTAATGATTGCCCTAACTGGGAATTTACATTGCTTACAATGTAATGGGTATTTTAAGATGAGTTGCTTTTTTTTCATCCATTCCCTGATTTGTGTCGAGGTAACACACTTTTTAAATTTTGCAATGAAATGCTCTCACATACCTGTAGTTCTGGAAGGCTCTGTAAGCAATGTAAATCCTGTAAAGGGAACAAACTTAAACAGAGATTATGCATAAAAAATAGCTGAAAATGCCATTTATATGTTTGTTAATCATATTGGGTAAATTAGTAAAACATTTTATTTGTATTGAGTTACTTGTTTATTGAAAAATTAAGCAATAAAAGAACTTTTGAACAAATTGTTTATTCCTCAATTTAGTACATTTAGCCAAGAAACTCAACAAAACATTATTTAACAAGTGGCGAACAAACTTTTGCACGCAACGGCTTACCTCAGTTTTTCTGTCCAACACGAGTTAAATTTGACATGCTAGAATGAAGCAGACTGGAGTTTGTTTTTTTGATAGTTTATATCGACACAAATAACTGGGATTGTAGAATATGTGGATCTGATCAGTGGCATTTAAACCCGCATTTCTAAAACCATGTTATTTCTGAGCAAACTGGGGAAAAAAGGTGATTTGACCCAATGTCGCAATTAGCTTGTTTTAGTGATGATTGCATTTTTGATTTTCTGAGATAAACCAACTTAATTGAAACTTACTATTTATTAATTAATAATCTGTTCTACACTCAATCAGTTCAGTTGAATCTCCACTTTGTTTTTGACAATATAGTGAGTTTTTTTGGAAGAGGCTCATTATTCTAGGTATTGTGTAAATTTCCATGGACAAGGATATTTTCTGCATTAGAATTCTGTAGTTCAGCAATCTGGGAAATGCTTCATTTGAGATGCCACACAAACATCAGGTGGACATGACTGGATGGGGTCAGCATGATATGTAAAAACATAAACAAACACTCACTCACTCACTCACTCACTCACTCACTCACTCTCTCACACACACACACACAAAACACTGACCAGACCTGTGGTTACCACATACAAAACACATTTGTGCAAAAATGCGCGATGTTTCATTAAGGAAACTTGAAGCTAAAACTGATGTGCTAACGGCTCCCAGTATGCCCCATACATCATTGATAACAATTAATAATAATTAGGGATGTGGACTTAACACGTTAATTTCGATGAATTAATAACAGAAAAAAATGGATACTGATTTATCGCACTTAAACCCGGTCCGGTGTTCTGTCGAAACATGCTACCCATTAAGATGTGCTGCCATGGCCTTTTGCGCTTCTGTGCTATCTAGCATTAGGGAAGCTGGTTCATCTGTGCTACCTTGCGTTGGACACTGGTTTATCTGTGCTATTTTGCATTTGGGTCACTGGTTTACAGTGACTAATATCTTAATAGCTCTTTTAATTGTTATTTTTGAGTTGTACATGTACTTCTTTGCTTGTACACACTGTCTTCAGTGCACAGTTCAAGGGCATATGGGTGTATGTCGCTACTCTGGGGTCTGTGTCTTTGCAGTCATTACATAAGCAATTTCTTATAGGATCAATAAAGTTTTCTGATCATGACTCTAAAATGCCTTTTTCTGCAGTTTACAGAATGCTCTCTGAAGCTAGGAAATATCAGCACTATCCAGAATCACCACGAGCTGTAAGCATGGCACAATTTGAAGTAGCCCTACTTCATGGTAGCATTTCTCAGTGTTAGAACCTGACTGTATAAACTGGCTCTATTCATCTGTAAAGGTCTATTTATCCGTCTTGGCTCTTCTCATTTAAATATTTTTTTTATTGTATAAACTGTATAAACTTAAAGGTAGCATTTTCTGATAGGGTAGCATGCATCGATAGACAGTTGAAGAGAGAATTTTTTGAAAAAATATATATTTTTCTCGGATTATGCATATTATTTGCTTATTTAATCATTATTAGTATTATAAAATGAATGAACTGTTTAAACTTAAAGGTAGCATATTTTGATAGAGTAGCTTGAATCGATAGACTGTGCTGTCAATTTGCGTTACGGTAGCATTTTTCGACAAGGCAGCATAAATTGTCAGAACACCGGGAACTATTATATTGGGGGGTGACATGCCCCCTCCCCACTTATCCACTCAACAATTTGTATGAGTGAAACACGCGAAAATGCCTCTGACACCCATGCATGTATGTACATTGTCTCAAACGGCACCTTATAGATGGACTTGGTTCTATCATTGTTGCTGAAGCATTTTTTTTTTTCCCCTCAGCATATTAAGTCATATTTTTTGATGGGACCATTACTGCACATGAACAGTGCAAAAACAATAATGTTGTAAAGTCTGTAATGTTGATTATTCTTTCAGTCATATGCCATACTGTTACAGCAAAATGTGTGATTTAGATTAATTAGAGCTTGTAATGAATTAGATTGATTTGTTGATCACATGACACTCCTATTAATAATATTCAAGGTGAATGATAACAATGAACTTTTTTAGTTCAACTGTTTTACTGACTGATGGGATTAAATTTTTTCTTAAACTCAGTGTTGAGTGTTCCAGATTATCAGATCCATATTCACTAATAAGTGTAAACAAAAAATCTGAGAGTGATAAATCTCTGGAATGTCATCATGGAACAATGGATACGTTGGCTTGGTCATAATATTAACGGTTATGAATGCTTTGTTTTATACCAGATGCTATGGATGGAGCTAATGACATAGATGAGTTTTATGATGACCTATACTGCCCTGCCTGTGACAAATCATTCAAATCTGATAAAGCGTGAGTAACTAGATACACACACACACACATACACACACACACACGGACGCAATATTCATTTATTCAATTGTCTAAGGAGGTTCAGTCTTTCTCTTGTGCATCTGTAAAACTGGAGCACAGAGAATTGATGCTAGATCAGGATTTTCAGTCTGAGGCTAATATACTAACACGCAAACACACACTCTCTGTATCTATCGTTACTTCCTGTCCTCCCCTTACGGTTTCTTGATCCCAGCTCAGCCCAGCTTGTCTTTGTGCTTATCCAGCTGTTCTAAATGACAAAGTGAGTAAAAGATGTTTAGCCAGCTACATCACTTTTTCTCCACTTTCTAATTCTAGAACTTTTAGATC